>CM041808.1:1205465-1225465 GCA_023376895.1 Aspiorhynchus laticeps
CGAGCAGCCCTAATTTGTATCGTGAAAAGCGCTATGCAAATACACTTGAATTGAATTACTTGGTCTCAGAAAGGTCTTTAAAAAGTCTTCAGTTCACCTTCATCAAGCCTGCGTGAGTTCAGGGAATTCGCATTCACATCGACAGACAGTGATTCAGAATCCTTACAAATCAGTTTATTCCTTAAATTGTCATTAGTTGGTCTTAAAATGGTCTTAAAGTCCACCTGTAGTCAAATATTTTATCCCTTAAAACTTATCAAAATGACGATTTTTCTTGTGAAAATTATTTTCTCATGCCTTAAAGGGACAGTACACCCAAAAATGAAAATCCTGTAATCATTTACTCCACCTCAAGTAGATCCAAACCTGTATGAATGTGTTTGTTCTGAACACAAAGGAAGATATTCTGAGGGAAACAGAGCAGTATTTTTCTCCTACTATTGAAGTCAATGGTGCCCCAAAACAGCCTGATTACAAACTTTCTTCAGAATATCTTCCTTTGTGTTCAGAACAAACACATTCATACAGGTTTGGATCTACTTGAGGATGAGTAAATGACAGGATTATAATTTTTGGGTGAACTGTCCCTTTTAAAATAGATTGAATGTAATTCGACACCCTTGCTCAGATCTATGAATATGCAAATTAGCCCCGCCTCCTCTCAGTCACACCAGCCCCGCCTCCTGATCCACTGAACTGTAGTAAACACAAAACAACGGCAGACACGGATACTGACTAATAAAACTATGTTTTTACTAGCGGACGACTACAGTGAATACTGTAACATTCATTAAAGTTACTTACTTGATGATGATGTGTCCTAAAATGCCGTTAAGACTAGCTAAAAAGCTAGCATACGCGAGTAACGCTGGGTCTGACTCCAAGCTGCTTTTACACTATTCCCGCGGGTTATAATGCAAGTTAGCGGTTCTAAATTCACATTAAACCATGGCTTCATGGGTTTTTGCTTTAATTTCTGTTTGGTTTTGTGCTGGTATTGGTATATTTTGCATGCTAGTGATAGGAATCGATCTCTTGACGTGATTGTTTGTGACGTAGCACAACCACAAACCACATTTCTGGACCTGTCTTTGAGAAACTACAGTTTTAAGGATGGTGTTGATTAATGGATTGGCACATGGTTTGTCTAAAAGCATATTAAAAACATAAATAGACAACATTAAAAATCTTGATTCTGACTACAGGGGGAGTGTAAAGTCTTGGATGGAAGATGAGCGTGACTCATGTGTGTTTGACGTCAGCGCTCGCAGTGAATCTGAGCGTCTCTCTATACATGCGCTCTTATGCAACGCTTCTCAGAACGCTTACATAAGCGCTAGCGGTGGGAAGTGGGTCATGCTGAGCGACCTACATGTCCACGAGACACCGGACACGCCGTTCTTCAGCGGCTGGAGATGGGCATCAGATATTGATCTGTGTTGTAATCAGATTATTCACTGGGTTAGTCTCCGTAAGAGGCTCTTTTTCAAACAAACACTGTCTTAAAAGCAGGCTGATTAATGGCTTAATTTAGTCAGAACAAAGCATCTATTCTCCCCGGCCTGATTCCCGTCTCACACGATGACCTCATTATGACGTTCTGGTACGAGGTGTTTATATTTGGGTTGTTAGGGATTGTATTGTAAGTGGATGCTGTCGGACAGACGTCACACAGCTCTGAAGAGCACTGACGGACTGATATCAGTCACATGACGGCTGGGGTTCGACCCGATTAGATCCTCAGCATCAGCCTCGAGGCAGATACTAACCCTACTCACAGCCTCAGAGGGAACTGACTGATTATTGGGGAAATGTGTTCATTTTAAATGATTTATGAACATCTCAGAGTCTGTGTGTGTGTTTGTAAATGAATATACATAATTTTTTGTGTATATATATATATATGTGTGTGTGTGTATGTGTATGTGTATGTGTATGTGTATGTGTGTGTGTATGTATATATATATATATATATATATATATATATATATATATGTGTGTGTGTGTGTGTGTGTGTGTATATATATATATATATATATGTGTGTGTGTGTGTGTGTATATATATATATATGTGTGTGTGTGTGTGTGTGTGTGTGTATATATATATATATGTGTGTGTGTGTGTGTGTGTGTGTGTGTGTGTGTGTGTGTGTGTGTGTGTGTGTGTACAGTGGGTACGGAAAGTATTCAGACCCCCTTAAATTTTCCACTCTTTGTTATATTGCAGTCATTTGCTAAAATCATTTAAGTTAATTTTTTTCCTCATTAATGTACACACAGCACCCCATATTGACAGAAAAACACAGAATTGTTGACATTTTTGCAGATTTATTAAAAAAGAAAAACTGAAATATCACATGGTCCTAAGTATTCAGACCCTTTGCTCAGTATTTAGTAGAAGCACCCTTTTTGATTTAATACAGCCATGAGTCTTTTTGGGAAAGATGCAACAAGTTTATTTGGGGATCCTCTGCCATTCCTCCTTGCAGATCCTCTCCAGTTCTGTCAGGTTGGATGGTAAACATTGGTGGACAGCCATTTTTAGGTCTCTCCAGAGATGCTCAATTGGGTTTAAGTCAGGGCTCTGGCTGGGCCATTCAAGAACAGTCACGGAGTTGTTGTGAAGCCACTCCTTCGTTATTTTAGCTGTGTGCTTAGGGTCATTGTCTTGTTGGAAGGTAAACCTTCGGCCCAGTCTGAGGTCCTGAGCACTCTGGAGAAGGTTTTCGTCCAGGATATCCATGTACTTGGCCGCATTCATCTTTCCCTCGATTGCAACCAGTCGTCCTGTCCCTGCAGCTGAAAAACACCCCCACAGCATGATGCTGCCACCACCATGCTTCACTGTTGGGACTGTATTGGACAGGTGATGAGCAGTGCCTGGTTTTCTCCACACATACCGCTTAGAATTAAGGCCAAAAAGTTCTATCTTGGTCTCATCAGACCAGAGAATCCTTCAGGTGTTTTTTAGCAAACTCTATGCGGGCTTTCATGTGTCTTGCACTGAGGAGAGGCTTCCGTCGGGCCACTCTGCCATAAAGCCCCGACTGGTGGAGGGCTGCAGTGATGGTTGACTTTCTACAACTTTCTCCCATCTCCCGAATGCATCTCTGGAGCTCAGCCACAGTGATCTTTGGGTTCTTCTTTACCTCTCTCACCAAGGCTCTTCTCCCCCGATAGCTCAGTTTGGCCGGACGGCCAGCTCTAGGAAGGGTTCTGGTCGTCCCAAACGTCTTCCATTTAAGGATTATGGCGGCCACTGTGCTCTTAGGAACCTTAAGTGCAGCAGAATTTTTTTTGTAACCTTGGCCAGATCTGTGCCTTGCCACAATTCTGTCTCTGAGCTCTTCAGGCAGTTCCTTTGACCTCATGATTCTCATTTGCTCTGACATGCACTGTGAGCTGTAAGGTCTTATATAAACAGATGTGTGGCTTTCCTAATCAAGTCCAATCAGTATAATCAAACACAGCTGGACTCAAATGAAGGTGTAGAACCATCTCAAGGATGATCAGAAGAAATGGACAGCACCTGAGTTAAATATACGAGTGTCACAGCAAAGGGTCTGAATACTTAGGACCATGTGATATTTCAGTTTTTCTTTTTTAATAAATCTGCAAAAATGTCAACAATTCTGTGTTTTTCTGTCAATATGGGGTGCTGTGTGTACATTAATTAGGAAAAAAAAATGAACTTAAATGATTTTAGCAAATGGCTGCAATATAACAAAGAGTGAAAAATTTAAGGGGGTCTGAATACTTTCCGTACCCACTGTATATATATATATATATGTGTGTGTGTGTGTGTGTGTGTGTGTGTGTGTGTATATATATATATGTGTGTGTGTGTGTGTGTGTGTATATATATATATGTGTGTGTGTGTGTGTATATATATATATATATATATAGTGTGTATATAAATTTGTTTAATTGTATATAGACAATTTACATTTAGTCATTTAGCAGATGCCTTTATCCAAAGCGACTTACAAATTAGAAGCAATAAAAACCAACAAAAGAGCAACAATATATATATACATATTTTATTTGTATGTGTGTGTAAATTATATTTTTACACATTTTAGAAATTGTATAATTTATAATTTAATATATAATTGTTTATATCTAATTTTATAAAATGTGTTTATATTTATGTATATATTTATAAATGTATTATTTGTATATAGATGAAAGATAGAGTGATAGAATTTTTTGTATTTTATATGTAATTATACGCATACACATAGACACACACATATATATATATATATATATATATATATATATATATATATATATATATACATAACACATTTGTAAGTAAATATACTTTTTGTATATATAACTTTAGGTTCTATATTTACTAGGGCTGTCAATTTAACGTGTTAACTTAATTAGTTATGAAAAAAATAACGCAATTAAAATATTTGAATTAACGCATTGGCCCCGCCCCCAAACCTGTACATCATCTTATATTTCATACAGTTGACTGTTGACAAATATGATGAAGGGAACAACTCCATAAATGCAGGTATGCCCTAAAATTCAAGATATTGGTGAAAAAAAGCCCCTGTGTGTGTTTCTGAAGACTAAGCTGTTTTGGTCACCAATGACTTTTATTGTATGAACAAAAAATAATATGTTTCTCAAATTATCTTCTTTTATGTTCCATAGTTTATGTTAGGCCCTTATAGCCTAAATGTTTATGTGTAATAAATTTTATGTTTAATCAAATAAAATATTTCTTTCTAAAGCTACAATTTGTAATATCTACTTTATACTTTCTCATTTAACACAAAAATAGCTTTAAATAATCTTTTGTGGGTATTTTCAGTTAAAAAAAAATTTTTGCTATTAGATTAATTAATCGAAACCTCATGTAATTAATTAGATTAAACATTTTAATCAACTGACAGCCGATTAAAATATATATTTTTGTATTATTTGTATTTTTATGCAAATATATGAAGAGTTAATTTGCAAAAGCAGATAACTCCGTTATTTTGATTAGGTTAAAAAATAACAAAAAAATACAGCTAACTAACACAATAAAAACATAACATAATAAAAAACATGATTTTTGAACATAAGAGTTATCTGTTTTTTGCAAATAAACTCTTCATGTCCACATATACAGTGCAGTCACTATGTGATTAATTAATTAATTGCGTCTCGTTGATGATTTTCTCTCCTCACAGGACGACTGTAGTTTTGAGTCTGATCTGCAGAAAGTGGATGCTGATGGAGGAACAACAAAACCAAACGCTGACGAAATCACTCGACGGAAGACGACTAAACCAAACACTGCTGATCGTGAGAGGAGACTCACACATGCTGACCACTGCTTGGACGAAACCCGTGAAGATCAGAGACGAGAGAACAACAAGCGTTTAAACCAGGACGAGGTGGATCTGATTGATCTGTTAGAAGATCCCTGCGAGAGCGCAGATCTTCAGCACATGTTCTATCAGCCTGAACTCTATCAGAGCGTCAGTCCTAAACGCTGCCGTCACAATCTGGTGACCAAAGCTTTCCAGACCATCCTCGCCAACGTCAAAGATCTCCTGTCCAGATCTCCACCCAAGAATCTCCCAGAGATCAACACAAACCTCAGCGGTCCACCTAAAGAGTCGTTTCATGAGCAGTTTCAACTCCGCGATCCTCCTAAAGAGTCGTTTCATGAGCAGTTTCGACTCCGCGGTCCTCCTAAAGAGTCGTTTCATGAGCAGTTTCAACTCCGCGATCCTCCTAAAGAGTCGTTTCATGAGCAGTTTCAACTCCGTGGTCCTCCTAAAGAGTCGTTTCAGGAGCAGTTTCAACTCCGCGATCCACCTAAAGAGTCGTTTCATGAGCAGTTTCAACTCCGCGATCCTCCTAAAGAGTCGTTTCATGAGCAGTTTCAACTCCGCGATCCTCCTAAAGAGTCGTTTCATGAGCAGTTTCGACTCCGCGGTCCTCCTAAAGAGTCGTTTCATGAGCAGTTTCAACTCCGCGATCCACCTAAAGAGTCGTTTCATGAGCAGTTTCAACTCCGCGATCTTCCTAAAGAGTCGTTTCATGAGCAGTTTCAACTCGGCGGTCCACCTAAAGAGTCGTTTCATGAGCAGTTTCAACTCGGCGGTCCACCTAAAGAGTCGTTTCATGAGCAGTTTCAACTCAGCGATCCACCTAAAGAGTCGTTTCATGAGCAGTTTCAACTCAGCGGTCCACCTAAAGAGTCGTTTCATGAGCAGTTTCAACTCGGCGGTCCACCTAAAGAGTCGTTTCATGAGCAGTTTCAAGTGACGTTCAGCCTGATCGCTGACGAGCCGTCGTTAATTGAAGAGGAGGAGCGTGACGTGGATCAGAAACCAGCTCTTTCTCCAGCCTGGGACGCGCTGTTTGACGACGCTGAAGAGCCGAAGGAAGACCAGGTGAGCTTGAACGAGAGCATCGACCTGTTCGGAGATGACGAAGCGTTCCTTCAGATGAGCGTTCCTGACGTCCAGACGCCAGACATGAGCACAGGACCTGAAGGAAACCATGCTGGCGGAAGCGGAGGATCCAAGCAGGGCTTCAGCTGCTCGCAGGTAGGGATGGAACGATTACTGGTTTTATGATAAATCATGATAAAATTCCCCATGGTTAGTATTACAGTTGGTCAAAAGTTTACACCCCCCTTTCAGAATCTGCAAAATGTTAACTATTTTACCAAAATATGAGGGATCAGCCGGGGTGTGAAAACTTTTGAACATTTTGTATATTTTTCTTATTTTGCCTAAATATCATATTTTCGTAATTTAGCACTGCCCTTCAGGGGCTACAGATGATACTTGCATGTTTCCCAGAAGACAAAATAAGTTAAATTTACCCTGATCTTCAAATTCAAAAGTTTTCACGCCCCGGCTCTTAATGCATGTTTTTTCCTTCTGGAGCATCAGTGAGCGTTTGAACCTTCTGTAATAGTTGTGTATGAGTCCCTCAGTTGTCCTCAGAGTGAAAAGATGGATCTCAAAATCATACAGTCATTGTTGGAAAGGGATCAAATACACAAAAATGCTGGAAAACCAAAGAATTTGTGGGAGCTAAAGGGTTTTTCTGAAGAACAGCAGCAGTTTAACTGTTCAGGACAAACAAAGGGACTCATGAACAACTATCACTAAACACAAACACAGCTGTGGATCATTCAGCTATCAACACAGTGTTAAGAATCAAGGGTGTGTAAACTTTTGAGCGGTGTCATTTTTATAAATTCAACTATTATTTTCTCTTGTGGACTATCTGTGTCCCTGGAGCACAAAAGCAGTCATAAGTAACACAGGTATATTTGTAGCAATAGTCAACAATACATTGTATGAGTCAAAATTATACATTTTTCTTTTATGCCAAAAATCATTAGGATATTAAGATCATGTTCCATGAAGATATTTTGTAAATTTGGTACCGTAAATATATCAAAACTTAATTTTTGATTAGTAATATGCATTGCTAAGAACTTCATTTGAACAACTTTAAAGGTGATTTTCTCAATATTTAGATTTTTTTGCACCCTCAGATTCCAGATTTACAAATATTGTCCTATCATAACAAACCATACATCAATGTAAAGATATTTATTATATGATTTATTTAAAAAAATTGACACTTAAGACGTGCTCCAGGGTCACATAAGTAAACATCTTTTATGTGAAATATCTTATTATGGTCAATACTAAATAAACAATAACATGCGTTTTGTATGATTCCTCTTATTTTGGTAAAATAATGAACATTTTGGAGATTCTGAAAGGGGGATGTAAACTTTTGACCTCAACTGTATCATTAAAACTGTATTCGATTACCGCGATTTGAACAACTGAAGATAAATAAATATTATCCAGCATAAAGCAGAGTTTTGAGTAAGTCTCAGGTGCACACAGCAGCAGAATAGTGTAGCTTTGTGTGAAAACATGGAGGAAAGCTGGGAGGTTTTAAAAGAGTGCTAAGAGAATTATACAAATTAATTAATTATATGAATGTACCTCTTTGATGGCATTATGTTTCATCTTTGCTTCATGTAATACCTAATAAAGTCGTGTTTTAATCACAACGCTGCTTTGTTCACGGAGGTAAACAGCTGTAATTCTGCTGCTCCATCAGCGCCACCTGCTGACAGAGACTGGATTTACAGACTTAAGCCCGGCTCACACTGTGCCATATTTTTTTTTTAAAAGTCCTTTAGGATTGTACTTGTCAGACTGTACGCACATGATGATCATATCACACTGTGGGATCTCATTTGTCATTAATGTCAGACTGTACGACAGTCAAGACGAGTTAAAAACAGGTGCGTGCAAGAAAACTTGTCTGCGAACTGCATTGCATGCCGGACCGAAATGTTGGCTATCATGAAAAGTATATGAACGGCGGCAATACCGGCGTATTTATAGTGTATGCAGCTCTACACACCCACATGAAAACAGCGGTGCAACCAGTGTTTATATAGAAAAGGCAACGTATCGGATGAATCCCGTGAGCGCCGGAGTTTATGGCTGATAGAATAATTCTCTAGCATTAATTCTGCTCATAGCTTGTCTTGAAAAACAGAGACAGTTTGACATTCATCGTAGGAGAGGTCACACTGCAGGACTGTGCGCCAAATCTTCTGACACTGACAGAATTTCGTCGGAGGTGAAATTTGATCGCAACAGCCATTAATCGGCAAATGTCAAACCAGCGATCAAAGTCTACAGATTTTAGCCTAGGATTATAGGAATCTTTTAGGATTTTCAAATTTTGTCTCAGACGAGCAAATCGTGGCCAAAATCGCACAGTGTGAGCCGGGCTTTACATTCACATTCAGTCTGTGTGCAGTTTCTGTCTGGACTAAACACAGATGGGAGTTACATGCCCTGCTGTAATTCATGACCGGTTGATGAAAAACTAGCTTATGTGGATTCTACACAATTCGGATAAGTTAAATAGAACTGTTTATGGAGCATATAAAATGCATATAATCATTTATTAATCATTTGTCATTTTGACTTGACCCTTTTATTTATTTAAAGGCTGAAATTTGATTTTTTTCCTGCTTTATGAAACCTTTTCAATGTTTTATTTGAACATTTTGTACATGTTATTAGATAAACTGTTGTCAGTCATGTTGTCAGTTATAATCCTCTGTGTGTGTGTGTGTTAGTGATAGTTTTGGTCACTATAACATCTCTACTCGCAGGACTTCTTCTCTGTCAACTTTGAGCTGGGCTTCGACTCTGAGGAGGAGGAACCGACGGATCCGGGAGCAGCAGACGTCACTGCATCAGCTGTGAAAGCATCTCCGGTCAGAGGAACCCCGGCGCTCTTGAGATCTGAGCGATCGCCGCTGGTCTCAGATCAGTGCAGGACGAGACCCAGCGCTTCCACACCAAACCACACGACCCTGCCTCGTCTGAGCCGAAGAGCAGAAGCTCAGCCGCGCTCGCGTCCATCAGCGCTCAGATCCTCACAGAAGACGCCGCGGCCCTCGTGCGCAGGTTTACAAGCTTTCCTCATACACTTATAATATATGACCCTGCAGCACAAAAGCAGTCATAAGTAACACAGGTATATTTGTAGCAATAGACAACAATACATTGTATGGGTCAAAATTATACATTTTTCTTTTATGCAAAAATCATTAGGATATTAAGATCATGTTCCATGAAGATATTTAGTAAATTTCCTACCGTAAATATATCAAAACTTAATTTTTGATTAGTAATATGCATTGCTAAGAACTTCATTTGAACAACTTTAAAGATGATTTTCTCAATATTTAGATTTTTTTGCACCCTCAGATTCCAGATTTACAAATATTGTCCGATCATAACAAACCATACATCAATGGAAAGCTATTTATTCAGCTTTCAGATGATGCATAAATATCCATTGACCCTTATGACTGGTTTTGTGCTCCAGGGTCACATATCAGTATTCATACAGTGATGTTTTAGGACAGACTGTAAGTGTGTGTGTGTGTGTTTCTGTGTGTGTGTGTGTGTGTGTGTGTGTGTGTGTGTGTGTGTGTGTGTGTGTGTGTGTGTGTGTGTGTGTTGCTGTGTGTGTTGCTGTGTGTGTTGCTGTGTGTGTTTCTGTGTGTGTGTGTGTGTGTGTGTGTGTGTGTGTTTCTGTGTGTGTGTGTCTGTCTGTGTGTGTGTCTGTCTGTGTGTGTGTCTGTCTGTGTGTGTTTCTGTGTGTGTGTGTGTTTCTGTGTGTGTGTGTGTGTGTGTGTGTGTGTCTGTCTGTGTGTGTGTCTGTCTGTGTGTGTGTTTCTGTGTGTGTGTGTTTCTGTGTGTGTCTGTGTCTGTGTGTGTGTGTGTTTCTGTCTTTGTCTGTGTGCGTGTGTCTGTGCGTCTGTGTCTGTGTGTGTGCGTCTGCGTCTGTGTGTGTGTGTGTCTGTGTGTGTGTGTGTGTGTGTGTGTGTGTGTGTGTTTCAGGCGTGTTGGGCAGTGACAGCGAGGATGAGCTGAATTTGAGGACTCATGAAGTCAATCCGGTGTTTTCTCCAGAGGTCAGTTTTGTCGTGTGTCTCTAGCTATGTTTCCATCCAGGGATTATTATGCAAATTTTGGAATATCACAAAAAACCTGGATGTAAACACCAAGATGTGCATTAAATCTTAACATATGCAGAAAAACCATGCAATAAATTGAGGTGGATCATTTTTTATTTGATTAAAAAAACATGCTCTTAAATTATGATGGAAACACATTTACCAAAATACGTCTTTATTTTTAGATGTTGTATATATTAACGTAATTTTACTTAAAGTTGTTGTAATTGCATAACGTATTTTTGTCTTTATTAATTTTTTTATTATGTCTATATAGATTTTATTGTTTTCAGTTTTATTACTGAAACTGTTAACCTATAAAAAGATAAACCAAATTAACAGTCAGAATAATTATATTTCAACATATAAAAATGAGATTTAACTAATTTTGATAATTAACATAAATCTACATCTGCATCCTAACTCAAGCTACTATCAAATGTGTATTTCTAAGAGACAAAAACATGTTGTATTATTAATATTATCAAGCAACACAAACCTGTTTCTTGATTTGAAACAAATGTGTGTGTGTGTGTGTGTGTGTGTCTCTGTGTGTGTGTGTGTGTGTGTGTCTCTGTCTCTGTGTGTGTGTGTGTCTCTGTGTGTGTTCCTGCAGCAGTCAAAGATCAGCAGTGATGTTGATTCTCCTGTTCAAGCTCGTCGGAAACGTGCGGCTGCCTTAAACACGGTACGCTTCTCAGTGTGAGAGTGTGTGTGTGTGTGAGAGTGTGTGAATGTGTGCGCTGTGCTTTAGCCATCGATTCATTTACTCTCTGTGTCTTCTTCAGTCTGAGGACAGTGATGGAGATCTGCTATCAGATGATGATTTTCAGGACGTCTCCCTTCATCAGCCCAGAGCCGTGGAGCCGCGTCACGTCAGGAAGCCTCATGTACGTCAAGTCACCATTATATATACAGCGCTTTTTACAATGCAGGTTGTGTCAAAGCAGCTTTACAGTATTAAACAGAGTAATAGTGTGCTTCCTCTGGTCAGACGAAACCAGTAGTTTAATTCTAGGCTGCAGCAGAGTCAGATTGTGCAGAGGACTCATCTGGTTCCCGAGGTCTTGTCCTGATGGCCGTCTAGGAGACGAGGTCTTCACTGGGGGTCTGTCTCTGGGGCTCATCTAGGTGTCCTGGTCTCCGCTGACGTTCAGGGCTGTAGTAGAGGTCGTCTCTAGGTGCTGATCCACCATCTGATCTGGTGACTGCAGTGACCTCGGAATAAGAAAGAAACAGACTAATATTAGCGTAGATGTCAATCTTTTTACGATGTAACAAGTACATCATGTGTTATGGGAAGTGTTCCCGGTTCCGGTTGATCTAATTAATGCAGCCTAACAATCCTTTAACGGATTTGAATAATAGAAGTGTATTAGTGTGTTATGTGTACGCCAGGTTAAAGAGATGGGTCTTTAATCTAGATTTAAACTGACAGTGTGTGTCTGCCTCCCGAACAGTGTTTGGTAGATTGTTCCAGAGTTTGGGCGCTAAATAGGAAAAAGATCTGCCGCCCGCAGTTGATTTTGATATTCTAGGTATTATCAAATGGCCAGAGTTTTGAGAACGCAGCGGACGTGAAGGACTATAATGCGATAAGAGCTCGCTCAAGTACTGAGAAGCTAAACCATTCAGGGCTTTATAGGTTATTAGCAAGATTTTAAAGCGTATACGATGTTTAAAGCTCCCATATCGTCAAAACTGAAATTTCCTGGCTTTTTTCATGATAACTGAGGTCTAGGGGCTATGCGACTACCATATAAGTCAGTCCACAGTAAAATGCACACAGCCTGCATAAAGTAGAGCCCTTGTGACGTCTGACCGCCTTCAGTCTCCATCCATCCTCCAGCCACAATTAATCACCACAGTGTATATACAATTACAAATGATTACAAATCCTCAGTTTGTTGTTTTACACACATGCACACAGACATTATTTCATACACGATATAGTCGTGAGATGCACGAAATCCTCAGACGCGCCCATAACAACAAAAGACTACTTTATTGAACCTTTTCTGATAAGAAGTGTGCGCTGCAAACAAGCATTTTTGGCGATCATTTCTGTCCGCTTGTTTTATCTCGTTTAGCTGTCGTGGGTATTTCGTCGGGCAGCGGCAGAAGGTATGTGATCAGATTTCTAATTTAAGGCTGTATTACGTCGATTCTGGCTCCTAACATCACAAGATGATATTTTAAGCTCCTTATGTAGCCGAATCTGCGCTGTGTTGAATGGACCGCCTCCAGCTTGCACTGTGATGTAACTGTGACGTCGCCCTAACTAGTTACCTGTGATTGGCCTAGCCGTGCGTCACTCAGAAAACAACAGGCCAATCAGAAGAGAGGCTCATGAATATTAATTAGACAGGCCAAAATCGACCAGTTCTTAGCAGAGCTCCTGAGAGAAGAGCTGCAAAAATATATTGAGATGTTTTTTGGTACTTATACCGCGAATATATATTCTTAAGGACATCAAAACCTAAAATAAACCCCTTAAAGGTGTACAATATGGGACCTTTAATAGGGAGCCAATGCAGTGTTGACAGAACCGGGCTAATGTGGTCATTTTGGACCATCTGTAGTTTGTTTATTAAACGTGCAGAACAACCAATAAAGCATTACAATAATCTAAACTTGAGGTCATGAATGATGATTTAACATTCCTGCATTTGACTTTGAGAGCATAGGTCTCAATTTAGATATATTTTTGAGATGAATGCGGGGAATGCGGGTTTACATGATCAAAACAGCGCCAGGTGTGTGATTATCATCTCACGCGTCGTGTCTTCTAGAAGCTCCTCCGCGAGGGACGGATGTTTCTGGACGAGGAGGCCGAGCTCTCTGAAGATGAAGATGTCTCCTCAGATGAAGATGATGGAGATGAACAGAACCACTCGCTGCAGGGGTTTGTGGTGAACACCACTCAGTGCTCTCAGGGTCTGAACGGTGAGATTCACACCAGCACCGGATTCAACAAGGACGCATTAAACCAGGGGTTTTCAAACTTTTTTGGCAGCCGAACCCCTTTAACCTACATTTCACTACTGATTATACCCTGTATGATTATGTATGTGACAAATAAACAAGAACCTTGAACCTAAATTATTTACTTGAAGTACCCCCTGAGATTTTAAGTAAATTATTCAATATTTTAATAGCACATTTGCATGTCTAACTTTAAAAACATTTATTTTTATCAGTTTTAAAGTTTCAGTAATATTTACAAAGCTATTGCTTTTATTACACTCAACAAGTTATACTGTAATATTACAGTAATTTATAATGTGTAATTTTTTTCCACAATATTTTTTTTAATAAAAGGTTTCCCAAAAAGATAATTATTTTTATACATTTAAGATTGTACATTTGTATTATTTCTTTGCAAAAACTTTTTATTATTATTATTATTAATTCACTGATGGTATACACTCGTAGGCATACCATGTATAGGATGACAGTAGATGTGATTTTGCGTGAAAATGCCGGACACGTGTGAGACACATTTACTACAGTTATGCTATGTAAATACTGATTTGCATTCATCTCATGCGCTTATTTATGATTCTGAGCACGCACAAGTACGCGTCTGTTTTGTGTGAGAGTGAAGAGATTTGTGCTCCTTTTGATGCGCCTTCGCATTACAATGCGCTCTGTCTGGACACTTGTCATTAAAATAACGCCATAGAAAGCGCCTCAAACGACCTATTAAAATAAGAAGAAAGTTGTATCGATTTTTTAATTGGTTAAAATTAATGACAATATCGTGATTTTCCATGTGTGCTCGACCATTTCCGTCGGTGGTGCTAGATCACTTGATGAGGTCCGCACGTCCTTTGTACGAAAACTAGGCTACATTAAAGGGATAGTTCACTTTGAAATTAAAATGTGGTATCTATCAGCTTACCCCAAGGGCATCCAAGATGTAGGTGTCTTTTTTCTTCAGTAGATCCAATTTTGATGTTTTTAGGTCAAACCGTTCTAGTCTGTCAGTCATATAATTGCAGGTATAGGTCACTGTCTCTATAAGAGGGAAAAAGAACATGCACAGAGAAATCCAAATTAAACAATTCCCCATCGTAACTACACATTGATGGCCTAAGACACGAAACGAGCGGTTTGTGTGAGAAAACGAACAGTATTTATATAGTTTTTTACCTCTTGTACACAACCATGTCCAAGTGATCTGAGTGCGCACGCATCCGGTGTGTGACGTGTGTGTGTGTGCGCGCGCTCTGGCTCACGCTGCATTCACACGGGGCGTCAACGCTTGACGGAGGGCGTGTCTGAAGCGTGGTGCTGACGCAACTTTTCAAGCGCCAACGGAGGCGTCAGCCAATCAGATCGCCTCATGCAAATACCCAATCCCGTTCATGCAACACCAGAGAAGTATGTGATTGGTTGTTGTAACTATGACGGCGCGTCAGCACCACGCTTCAGACACGCCCTCCGTCAAGCGTTGACGCCCCGTGTGAATGCAGTGTGAGCCAGAGCGCGCGCACACACACGTCACACACCGGATGTGTGTGCGCACTCAGATCACTTGGACATGGTTGTGTACAAGAGGTAAAAAACGATATAAATACTGTTCGTTTTCTCACACAAACCGCTCGTTTCGTGTCTTAGGCCATCAATGTGTAGTTACGATGGGGAATTGTTTAATTTGGATTTCTCTGTGCATGTTCTTTTTCCCTCTTATAGAGACAGTGACCTATACCTGCCATTATATGACTGACAGACTAGAACGGTTTGACCTAAAAACATCAAAATTGGATCTACTGAAGAAAAAAAGACACCTACATCTTGGATGCCCTTGGGGTAAGCTGATAGATACCACATTTTAATTTCAAAGTGAACTATCCCTTTAACCATGTACCAACTCACGAACCACCAGGGGGTCGTGAACCCCGCTTTGGGAAACCCTGCATTAAACTGATCAAAAGTGCATTAAAAACATTTTACAGAAGATTTCGGTTTCAAATAAATGCTGTTCTTTTGAGCTTTCTGCTCATCTTTGAATCCTGAAAAATACAGTTTCCACAGAAATATTGTGCAGCACGACTGTTTTCAACATTGATAATAATCAGAAATGTTTGTTGAGCAGCAAATCAGCATATTATTATGATTTCTGAAGATCATGTGACACTGAAGACTGGAGTAATGATGCTGAAAATACAGCTTTGATCACAGAAATAAATTACAGTTTAACACATATTCACATAGAAAACAGCTGTTTTAAATCTTAATAATATTTCACTATTTTAATGTATTTTTGATCAAATAAATGCAGCTTTGGTGAACATTAAAAAAAAAACATTTAAAAATCTGACCGACCTCAAACTTTAGAGTTTTGAATCTCTCCCCGTAATAAATGTGCTTCTCAGATGAAATATTAAATGAGATTTATTGTAATTTCTCTGTGTGGTCTTCTCATCGTCAGACTCTGAGATGCAGGCGTTCTATCTGAAGTCTGTGAGGAGTCCAGCGCTGCAGAACCGGGTCCGAATGACGTATAAACCCAAACATAACGTGGATATCTTCTCACAGGTGAGCAGGAGACTCTCAAACATCAGCTGTTGAAAACACATCATGACAATCATCATATTTCCATCATGTTTCCATCCAAAGATGCGTATTTAACTTATGCGCAAAACTGGAATATCGCATAAAACAACGTTTCCATGACAACGAGTCAAAGAGAACAAAATCATCACGTCCTGATAAACTGGCACTAAATATCACTAGGAGACGCCACTGAATATAATAATGTTCATATTTGTGACCCTGCAGCACAAAAGCAGTCATAAGTAACACAGGTATATTTGTAGCAATAGACAACAATACATTGTATGGGTCAAAATTATCCATTTTTCTTTTATGCCAAAAATCATTAGGATATTAAGATCATGTTCCATGAAGATATTTAGTACATTAACTACCGTAAATATATTAAAACTTAATTTTTGATTAGTAATATGCATTGCTAAGACTTCATTTGAACAACTTTAAAGGTGATTTTCTCAATATTTAGATTTTTTTGCACCCTCAGATTCCAGATTTACAAATATTGTCCTATCATAACAAACCATACATCAATGGAAAGCTATTTATTCAGCTTTCAGATGATGCATAAATCTCAATTTCACAAAATTGACCCTTATGACTGGTTTTGTGCTCCAGGGTCACATATGATGAATGACTTCGAGCAGACGAAACACAATAAATGCTGTCACTGAGGCGGATGCTGCTGTTATTTATGAACGCAGTCGTTTAAGACAATTATACAGAAATACTTTGACGACAGACTTTACTCAGAACGACCCAAACAATATTTCAGATGCTGTGAACGAGATCGATCCGCTGGTTACTCAGTTATCCGTCCCATCATAACTCATGACTTTTTCAGGAATTTATTCAGTGTTTTCATCATAGTGCATTTTTTCTTATCGGATTAAAAATGTATCCTACTCAATTGTGGACATATGTTTTTTATGTGCATTGTTTCAAGCCAGTGTTTTTTGTGATATTCCAAAATGCACATAAAAATAGGTAGCTATTGAGTTTTAATGGAGACTGTGTTTGTGCTGCCGGTGCTTCAGATCCCAGAACAGGACGAGACGTACGGCGAGGACAGCTTTGTGGTTGATGGGAGTGAGGATGAGGAGGAGGAGGAGAGCGACGGTGATGAAGAGCCCGTGGAGGTGATCCATGAAGACTCGTACGTCGACGGGAGGAAACAGTACGCCACGCGCCGCAGAGTCCAGATCCGAGCGGAGAGCGGGACGAGCAAGCGCTCGCGGATCATCCGGCTCCAGGACTCCAGCGAGGAGGAGGAGGAGGAGACAGACTCTGTGTTTAAAGTGCCGCAGCGTCTCCGGAGCGTCTCCAGGACGACGGAGAGAGACGACAGGAAGCGGAAGAGACTCAGCGATCAGGCGGCGCTGTCAGAGGAGCTCGACTTCCTGCCGGAGAAACCGGTGAGAGTCACATGATCTCACAGCAGCTCTGTTCACAGATCAGTGTGTTTGAGTTATAACATATATTAACACAGACTCACACACAGACACACACACACACACACACACACACACACACACAGACACAGACACAGACACACACACTCACACACACACACTCACAGACACACACACTCACAGACACAGACACACACACACACACACTCACAGACACACTCACAGACACACACACACACACACTCACAGACACACACACACACACACACACACAGACAGACACAGACACTCACAGACACACACACACACACACAGACACAGACACACACTCACAGACACACACACACACACTCACAGACACACACACACACACTCACAGACACACACACACACACAGACACAGACACACACTCACAGACACACACACACACACACACTCACTCACTCACAGACACACACACACACTCACAGACACACACACACTCACTCACAGACACACACACACACAGACACACACACACACACACTCACAGACACACACACACTTACATCCACACAGATACACACACACACACACACACACACTCACAGACACATAAACACACACACACACACTCACAGACACACACAGACACACACACACACTCACAGACACACACACACACTCACAGACACACACACACACACACACACTCGCGCACACACTCACAGACACACACTCGCGCACACACACACAAATATACACATTCAAATGAATTGGTATGGTTATAACCATATAGCCATAACAACTCAGAAAACTGAAATCAGATCAGACCCAGAAGGATTAAGCTCTGAAAGAACATTCCTGTTCATTTTTGTTACTTTTTATAGAATTTTAATATTTTGTGTAACAAAATGCTTTCTCTGTGTTCAGGTTTGACTGTAGTAGTAATAATAATTCAAAAACTGATGCTTTAAATCAACATTTCAAACAAAAAAATCTAAACCTTTACAAAAAGTTGTCTTTAATAATGTCTAAATATATATATATCCAAACCCACATCTTAATATAAGTATTTATGTCTAAAAACAATTTATTTTACTCCCACCAGATGGCACTAATCTGGCTTCAAAAACTGTATTTTAAAGGCATTGGCTCTATTTTAACATGAAATACTGCCATAATTAAAAAGTAATAGAAAATATCTGAATATTAATTTTTTTCAATGGGAAAAAAAAATCATATTTATTGCATAAATATTAATTAGTACCATGAAATTCTCTTAAAATAAAAAATATTATTAAACAAAAATGTTACATTGATTTTACTGCTGGGAAAAAAAGTCCCAAATAAGGAGCTGTTGTTCCCGTCTGCAGGTGACCGCACTGACCCCGCCGGCCGCAGACGCTCCGCTGAGAGTGCTAGTGGACAGCCGCTGCATCAGCGGGGGGTCAGAGGTCGTGTCCCGTCTGCGTCTGCGACACGGCCTGCAGGTTCACGTCTGCTCTCTGATCAGCTCGGACTTCATCGTGAGCGACCGCATGGCTGTGGAGCGGCAGAGCGAGTCCGAGCTCGCCGGCGTCCAGAACCGCAAGCGTCTGCAGGACCGAATGCAGCGGCTGCAGGCGGCGTTCGAGCGCGTGTGCTTGATCGTCGAGAGCGACCGCGCCAAACCCGGTGAGAAGCACCAGTGCATCTGCAATATCAATCTGCTAAACGCATGTTTTTGATCTTATTGTGAAAGTTTCATCCATGCATGTTTCTGTTTTCTTTTTTTAACCCCTTAACTGTTATCCCCATTTTTGAAAATTCACGAGAAAGTACACTATGCAAACTTAAATTATTATAATTCATGAACGCTTTTGAATACAGACCTAAGGTTGGTCTCTATTTAAAGAAGACAATTAGCAGATTATTACAGAAGTGAAATCATTTAATAAAATTAAAGTATTAAAAAGTTATAAGTTTAAATTTACTGTAAAAAAAACATTATACTATTTTTATTTTATGTAAAATAAATATTTTTAAAAATAGTTAAAAATCCAAAATTGCTATAAAATTAAAGCCATATGTGTACATAAGTTGTATAAGTTATATAAACCTTATTTTTAGGGATGTAACAATATCAAAATCTCACGATATGATAATATAAAGTCCACGATACAATATTTATTGCGGTATTTAAAAAAAAGACACGAAGAATTGGAAAAAAAAGTACATTTTGTACATTTTAAAGTTAAATTATTCTATCTAATGCACTTCAAAATGAAGAGCTCCAACCCATGAAAGCTTAAATCAGAAAAAAATCAGTGAACTGACTTGTAGCTGAACTTTAAAGAGGACTCAAGCCTATTTTTATTTTGACAGAAACAGCAGTAGAGCTTTTATTTTGACGGAAACGACAGTAGAGCTTTTATTTTGACGGAAACGACAGTAGAGCTTTTATTTTGACGGAAATGACAGTAGAGCTTTTATTTTGACAGAAAAAGCAGTAGAGCTTTT
>CM041808.1:1233690-1246190 GCA_023376895.1 Aspiorhynchus laticeps
CTAGTACACAGAACACAACAGATACACACCAGACCAAACATCCATGGATTTTTTTTAATGAAGAACAAAAGGTGAAATGCAAAATGTTAACCACATGAATCAAAAATATGAGCACGTCCTCGTCCTCGTCTGTCCCGGTTAGTGTGTGTTTCATCAACAATGATTGGTAGTCACAAAAAAAGTACGTTAAACGTTTAATAGCGTCACACGGTGAGACCGAGTCGCTCTAGTGGCTTGTTTTAGTACTACATAGATTGTGTTTAATAAGCAAAATATGAGCTCTTTCTCTGCGTCTGCTAGACTTCCTGAGCTTCATTCATAAATCTCCTTTATCAAAATACATCTGGGTGACTTATGTACAATGAAACTAAACAAACACACACCTGCATATTTAAGATAATTTTTAATATATCTATTTTTCTGCTTTAGAAATGTCCTGTAATGATGACAAACGTCCACTAGAGTTACTGATCATTTGCTTTTGCCCCAATAAATCACAATATTATACATATAATACAAAGCAGATTTTATCTGAAACGATATTAAAATAAATGCTCAATAGATACAAAGTTTTTAATCATAATTCTCCATGTCTGTGAGTCCTCGCACACAAAAATGTAAAGCCATTCTCTTCTAATAAACTATTAAGTGCAAACAAATTTCTTTAAAAAACTATGATTGCAGCATCCAGCTTTTCAGATTCATATTTCAAGACAGAGGATATTAAAGCCAAGTGCATCAAGGCCTTCCCCAAACATCTACTTCTCTCTTTTGTGTCTTTTTGATTCTTTGTAGTAGTTACCAAAAACAAATAAAATCAGTGCAAAGTTTTCAACAACGGGGTGGAATCTGTTCCATATGAAAGAGGGTGAAAATAAAAGCGTATTAAAAGGATCTGTGATGAAGCGGTTTGGACCACCAGGTCTTTCTCAGCAAACTGAGTCAAATCACACCTTAGACAAGCTTGAAATACACAGGAGGAAGAAAATCATACATTTGAGAGTGAAAACAATTGAAATAAATACTCTGTGAGAACAGAAGCACGTTCTCTGTGAACACGGCCTCCGGAGCGACAGAAAGAGGAGGAAAAACACGGCGTGATGCACATCTCATAGCAGCAGAAATATCCTGGCTATACTACTGTTCCACTGGGAGAGCTGGCTTGGGTTTGGGAGGACAACAACCCCTGCAAAAAAGGAAGAAAAGACATTTGAACCAAGCCGAACATACAGATCACAGTCATAAGCTGTAAGTGAATGAAAACATCTGCAGAGTGTTAAATCTGAAAGAGCTCCGTGTATAAAGTTATTATCTCTCAAAAGAAAGTTGACGCCGAATCTTTGAAACGAGTCGACGCCGAATCATTGAAACGAGTCGACTCCGAATCAATGAAACGAGTCGACGCCGAATCATTGAAACGAGTCGACGCCGAAGCATTGAAACGAGTCGACGCCGAAGCATTGAAACGAGTCGACGCCGAATCACTGAAACGAGTCGACGCCGAAGCATTGAAACGAGTCGACGCCGAAGCATTGAAACGAGTCGACGCCGAAGCACTGAAACGAGTCGACGCCGAAGCATTGAAACGAGTCGACGCCGAATCATTGAAACGAGTCGACGCCGAATCATTGAAACGAGTCGACGCCGAAGCACTGAAACGAGTCGACGCCGAAGCATTGAAACGAGTCGACGCCGAAGCACTGAAACGAGTCGACGCCGAATCATTGAAACGAGACGACGCCGAATCATTGAAACGAGTCGACGCCGAATCATTGAAACGAGTCGACGCCGAATCATTGAAACGAGTCGACGCCGAAGCACTGAAACGAGTCGACGCCGAATCACTGAAACGAGTCGACGCCGAAGCACTGAAACGAGTCGACGCCGAATCATTGAAACGAGTCGACGCCGAAGCACTGAAACGAGTCGACGCCGAATCAGTGAAACGAGTCGACGCCGAATCACTGAAACGAGTCGACGCCGAATCACTGAAACGAGTCGACGCCGAAGCACTGAAACGAGTCGACGCCGAAGCACTGAAACGAGTCGACGCCGAAGCACTGAAACGAGTCGACGCCGAAGCACTGAAACGAGTCGACGCCGAATCATTGAAACGAGTCGACGCCGAAGCACTGAAACGAGTCGACGCCGAATCATTGAAACGAGTCGACGCCGAATCATTGAAACGAGTCGACGCCGAATCACTGAAACGAGTCGACTCTGAATCATTGAAACGAGTCGACTCTGAATCATTGAAACGAGACGACGCTGAATCACTGAAACGAGTCGACGCCGAATCATTGAAACGAGTCGACGCCGAATCATTGAAACGAGTCGACGCCGAATCATTGAAACGAGACGACGCTGAATCACTGAAACGAGTCGACTCTGAATCATTGAAACGAGACGACGCTGAATCACTGAAACGAGTCGACGCCGAATCATTGAAACGAGTCGACGCCGAATCATTGAAACGAGTCGACGCCGAATCACTGAAACGAGTCGACTCTGAATCATTGAAACGAGTCGACTCTGAATCACTGAAACGAGTCGTTTTTAAAACCAATCCCTGTTTGACATCAACATGAATCATTAGCATATTCCCCGCCCCCTTGTTGCCACTTTTGTAGCGTTAAACATAGCTGTTTCCACGGTAACGCTGTACACAAAGTAACACTGAGCTCTGCTTTAAATGAAATCGACCAATCAGAGCAGAGTAGCGTCACACAGAGGAGGGGTTTGGAAAAATGAATCGTTTGGGAGCAAATAAGGTACAAATAAATGCATATTATAAGAAAATGAAAGTGTTTTTTGACCTTGCATGCATCTCAACCTGTTGTTGGAGATCCCAAAACTAAAATATGAACTTTCATAACCCATAATAGGGGCACTTTAAAGACTAGAGTTGGGGATAGAAAATCTATTCCAATTCCAGAATCAGATACTTGTTGTAAAATTAAAATTTCGATTCCGCCTATCAATTCCTGTGTGTGCATCTTTTTTTTAGCTGGTGAAAAGGTGCTGTTAAAAATGTATTTGTGTGTGAATCATTCATTCAAGAGATTCATTTAAAAACACTGATTCATTGAATCATTAATTCAAGAGATTCGTTTAAAAACACTGATTCATCCAGTAATGAATCAAGTCAGTCATTGAATCATTCATTCAAGAGATTCATTCAAAAACACTGATTCATCCAGTAATGAATGAAGTCAGTCATTGAATCATTCATTCAAGAGATTCGTTCAAAAACACCGATTCATCCAGTAATGAAACGAGTGAGTCATTGAATCATTCATTCAAGAGATTCGTTCAAAAACACTGATTCATCCAGTAATGAATCAAGTGAGTCATTGAATCATTCATTCAAGAGATTCGTTCAAAAACACTGATTCATCCAGTAATGAATCAAGTGAGTCATTGAATCATTCATTCAAAAACACTGATTCATCCAGTAATGAAACGAGTGAGTCATTGAATCATTCATTCAAGAGATTCACTCAAAAACACAGATTCATCCAGTAATGAAACGAGTGAGTCATTGAATCATTCATTCATCAGTTCCATCAGATTTTGTTTAGTTGTCTAATGTTTTTCTTCAGAATTATGAGAGAACCACAACCTCCATTAAAAAATAAAAAATAGAAAGTCTCAATTTATCCAGAATCGTGCCGCTCTATTTCACACACAAACAGCTCTTAATCGAGTCAGTTTTTATGCAGCCGTCTGATTTTTGTTCGTGGTGTTCAGCAGTGATTCAATGTTTTGCAAAAAGAGACACAGAATAAATACGGGTGAGATCCAGAAGGGCGTAAGTGACAATTTGTGTGAAATGTAGATATATATACACCAAATGAAAGCTCTTAATGAGCTCTGTCTACAGGCAAAAGTACTGTCATCCATGAGTGTAGACATTTGTATTATAAACAATTGAAATCTGTACACAAAATCAGATCAAACTATGGTCAAATGTTTGTTTTGGCTCTTCTGTAAAGTTGGTGAAATGTCACTTACGCCTTTCTGGTTCTCAGCCCTCGATATGTTTGATATCTAAATGTTTTTTAACCACATTGGAATCAATAAGAATCTGAATTGATCAAATTCAAACGAAACCCAACCCTATTAAAGACCAAGCGATACACAGCGTTCACCGTGAACACAAGCTCTGCTCAACAAGAGACGCCGCTATAATCAGATAAACACTCAAAAACTAACATTTCTGTGTTTTAAAGTGAATGTCTATGGTGTCACTACAGCAGTCGCGTCCCATTTCAGAGAGACGTCTGGATCCTAATGTTGACCAGGGGCTGGATACATTAACTGCTTAGACTAGTCTCTTAACTAGTCTAGTTTTCTTCAAGACTGGTCATAACTAAAGGGGTCATATGATGAGATTTCAAGTCTTTGGAGTGTTACAAGCTTTACTTTGGAGTGCCACACGTCTACGTCACTGTGTGGGACAATTTGCATAACTCCGCCCAAATGTATTCGCAATGAAAGAAGGCGGAGCTATTATTCTGGTATTAAAAATGCTCGCATTTGCAGCGCACACTTCTTATCAGAAAACGTTAAATAAAGTATTGTCTTTTATAGTTATGTGCCCGTCTAAAGATTTGATATGCATCTCACTCTGTCGTGTATGAGATAATGTCTGTGAGCGTGCGTGTAAAACAACAAACTGATGATTTATATGCTTAATCATGTGTAATTGTATATACATTGTTGTGAGTAATTGTGGCTGGAATAATAATGTAGCTGTAAAAATAGTTGCCTGCTGAAATTGAAATATATACACATCTTCATGACTAGATAGACACTGTGAGTTGGTCTTATCTATACATTTATTTACATTTATGCATTTAGCAGACGCTTTTATCCAAAGCGACTTACAGTGCATTCAAGTTACAGTTTTACATTTGATCAGCTCTTGCTTTCCCTGGGAATCGAACCCATGATCTTGGCGTTGCTAGCGCCATGCTCTACTATTCGAGCTACAGGAAAGCATAATTATACATGTTAGATATGAGTCACTCAACCGGAGGGAATCCTGTCAGATCGTCCATCCTTTGAGTTAAAGCGTGTACAGGTCGGCCAATCTGGTTTTGTCTGTTAAAGTTAACCTTTTCAAATAACAATCGCGGTCCCGGACAGTGAGCTCCAGTTATTGTTAAAAAAAAACAAGCTAACCGACTTCGTAGCTAGTGTTAGTGAAGCGGTCAGGTGACTCTTTCTGCCTCCAGCTAAGCTCCGCCCACAGAAAAACCTCACAATGTTTACTAACAGAAGAAGGGTCTATAAAGTGGAGCAATTCCAGCTTTGCTTCTGACTCACAGCCTGTAAGTATGATTTCAATCTGCTTCTGATGATTCAAACGTGTAAACATTCGTTTATAATGAAATTAACTTTTCCACAACAACAAAGTAACCAAGGAAACACTATCACTGCTGTTGATAGGCGCTTTGTTTACAGCGGTAACCAAGGAAACACTTATTGCTGTTCATAAAAGCTTTGTTTACAGCGGTAACCAAGGAAACACTGTATCATTGCTGTTGATAAGCGCTTTGTTTACAGCGGTAACCAAGGAAACACTGTATCATTGCTGTTCATAAGCGCTTTGTTTACAGCGGTAACCAAGGAAACACTATCACTGCTGTTGATAAGCGCTTTGTTTACAGCGGTAACCAAGGAAACACTTATTGCTGTTCATAAAAGCTTTGTTTACAGCGGTAACCAAGGAAACACTGTATCATTGCTGTTGATAAGCGCTTTGTTTACAGCGGTAACCAAGGAAACACTGTATCATTGCTGTTCATAAGCACTTTGTTTACAGCGGTAACCAAGGAAACACTATCATTGCCGTTCATAACCGCTTTGTTTACAGCGGTAACCAAGGAAACACTGTATCATTGCCGTTCATAAGCGCTTTGTTTACAGCGGTAACCAAGGAAACACTGTATCATTGCTGTTCATAAGCGCTGTTTACAGCGGTAACCAAGGAAACACTGTATCATTGCTGTTCATAAGCGCTTTGTTTACAGCGGTAACCAAGGAAACACTGTATCATTGCTGTTCATAAGTGCTTTGTTTACAGCGGTAACCAAGGAAACACTGTATCATTGCTGTTCATAAGCGCTTTGTTTACAGCGGTAACCAAGGAAACACTATCACTGCTGTTGATAAGCGCTTTGTTTACAGCGGTAACCAAGGAAACACTGTCATTGCTGTTCATAAGCGCTTTGTTTACAGCGGTAACCAAGGAAACACTATCACTGCTGTTGATAAGCGCTTTGTTTACAGCGGTAACCAAGGAAACACTTATTGCTGTTCATAAGCGCTTTGTTTACAGCGGTAACCAAGGAAACACTGTATCATTGCTGTTCATAACCGCTTTGTTTACAGCGGTAACCAAGGAAACATTGTATCATTGCCGTTCATAAGCGCTTTGTTTACAGCGGTAACCAAGGAAACACTGTATCATTGCTGTTCATAAGCGCTGTTTACAGCGGTAACCAAGGAAACACTGTATCATTGCTGTTCATAAGCGCTTTGTTTACAGCGGTAACCAAGGAAACACTGTATCATTGCTGTTCATAAGTGCTTTGTTTACAGCGGTAACCAAGGAAACACTGTATCATTGCTGTTCATAAGCGCTTTGTTTACAGCGGTAACCAAGGAAACACTATCACTGATGTTGATAAGCGCTTTGTTTACAGCGGTAACCAAGGAAACACTGTCATTGCTGTTCATAAGCGCTTTGTTTACAGCGGTAACCAAGGAAACACTATCACTGCTGTTGATAAGCGCTTTGTTTACAGCGGTAACCAAGGAAACACTTATTGCTGTTCATAAGCGCTTTGTTTACAGCGGTAACCAAGGAAACACTGTATCATTGCTGTTCATAACCTCTTTGTTTACAGCGGTAACCAAGGAAACACTGTATCATTGCTGTTCATAAGTGCTTTGTTTACAGCGGTAACCAAGGAAACACTGTATCATTGTTGTTCATAAGCGCTTTGTTTACAGCGGTAACCAAGGAAACACGATCACTGCTGTTGATAAGTGCTTTGTTTACAGCGGTAACCAAGGAAACACTGTATCATTGTTGTTCATAAGCGCTTTGTTTACAGCGGTAACCAAGGAAACACGATCACTGCTGTTGATAAGTGCTTTGTTTACAGCGGTAACCAAGGAAACACTGTATCATTGTTGTTCATAAGCGCTTTGTTTACAGCGGTAACCAAGGAAACACGATCACTGCTGTTCATAAGCGCTTTGTTTACAGCGGTAACCAAGGAAACACGATCACTGCTGTTGATAAGTGCTTTGTTTACAGCGGTAACAAAGGAAACACTGTATCATTGTTGTTCATAAGCGCTTTGTTTACAGCGGTAACCAAGGAAACACTGTATCACTGCTGTTCATAAGCGCTTTGTTTACAGCGGTAACCAAGGAAACACTGTATCACTGCCGTTCATAAGCGCTTTGTTTACAGCGGTAACCAAGGAAACACTGTATCGCTGCCGTTCATAAGCGCTTTGTTTACAGCGGTAACCAAGGAAACACTGTATCGCTGCCGTTCATAAGCGCTTTGTTTACAGCGGTAACCAAGGAAACACTGTATCGCTGCTGTTGATAAGCGCTTTGTTTTCAGCGGTAACCAAGGAAACACTGTATCGCTGCTGTTGATAAGCGCTTTGTTTACAGCGGTAACCAAGGAAACACTGTATCGCTGCCGTTCATAAGCGCTTTGTTTACAGCGGTAACCAAGGAAACACTGTATCGCTGCTGTTGATAAGCGCTTTGTTTTCAGCGGTAACCAAGGAAACACTGTATCGCTGCTGTTGATAAGCGCTTTGTTTACAGCGGTAACCAAGGAAACACTGTATCGCTGCCGTTCATAAGCGCTTTGTTTACAGCGGTAACCAAGGAAACACTGTATCGCTGCCGTTGATAAGCGCTTTGTTTACAGCGGTAACCAATGAAACACTATCACTGCCGTTGATAAGCGCTTTGTTTACAGCGGTAACCAAGGAAACACTGTATCATTGCCGTTGATAAGCGCTTTGTTTACAGCGGTAACCAATGAAACACTGTATCACTGCCGTTGATAAGCGCTTTGTTTACAGCGGTAACCAATGAAACACTGTATCACTGCCGTTGATAAGCGCTTTGTTTACAGCGGTAACCAATGAAACACTGTATCATTGCCGTTGATAAGCGCTTTGTTTACAGCGGTAACCAAGGAAACACTGTATCATTGCCGTTCATAAGCACTTTGTTTACAGCGGTAACCAAGGAAACACTGTATCACTGCTGTTGATAAGCGCTTTGTTTACAGCGGTAACCAAGGAAACACTGTATCATTGCTGTTCATAAGCGCTTTGTTTACAGCGGTAACCAAGGAAACACTGTATCACTGCTGTTGATAAGCGCTTTGTTTACAGCGGTAACCAAGGAAACACTGTATCATTGCTGTTCATAAGCGCTTTGTTTACAGCGGTAACCAAGGAAACACTGTATCACTGCTGTTGATAAGCGCTTTGTTTACAGCGGTAACCAAGGAAACACTGTATCGCTGCTGTTCATAAGCGCCACCTGCTGGCAGAGAGTGAATCTGCATCATTCAGCTCGTCTGCTGTTTCTGTTTCATGCAGATATTTTTTATGTATAGTTTCACAAAACTGAAATCAGACCATTCTGTTTTTGCTTCAGAGTTTGAAATGATGATCTAATTTAGATTATAAACTGCTCGTGCTGCATCTTTGTTTGGATGATGATTAAAATGCAGTGGTTGCCTCTCATTTTAAACTGAAAGAGCACAGACAAAGCCTTAGAGTTTGTTTATATGAAGAGATTTCTTTTATTTGTGTAACTTGCTTATTTGATTCGGGGTTTCAATTTAGTTGTTATATTTCAATGTCACAAAGAAACGTGCAGCAATAGCCTAATAAAACGACACCTTGTCATTTACTGTATACTGTCTTCAACCGCATGTAGCTTAAACACCATCGTGAGTGAATCGTTACATCCCTAGAGATGATGTGATGTATTTAAACCCCATATCGCCCGTCCCAACTCACCACTTTGCCGGGTCTCGCCCACGTGCAAATAAATCCCTCCTGACACGCGGTGACTATACAGTCCTCTAGAAAGATGAGCACGGTGAGTCTCTCGTGCGCGATCTTTTTACAGATGAGAGGCTCGAGCAGCGGCACGTCCTCCATGCGCGGGCACAGCTGCGTGCCCAGAGTCTTGGCCGGGTCCGTTTTGGTTTTGGCCAGCAGGTTGAGCTTGTCGCTGCTCTTGCTGCTGATGTGGCCCATGCTGTGGTTGCGCTTGTGGTCTTTGTCGGGGTGCCGCTCTTTGCGGTCGTGCAGCGAGAGCGTGGCGAACTTGCTGACGCCGGTGGCGACGGGGTTGTCCGAGGCGGCGCTCTTGCTGTTAGCGGCGGAGTGCGGGAGGCTGTTGGAGCGCGGCAGCGGCGCCGGGAGCGAGGTGGAGCCTTCGCTGCTGCTGGCGTTCATTACGTTAGTGTGCGTACGCGTCCGGGATAGCGGCAGGTGAGGGAATAGTATGTCCTCTGTGAGGTCCCACAGGCATAGCTGAGTGTCCTGCCCCACCGAGCCGAAGCGGTACGTCACGCTGACCGGCCGGCTGTCCGTGGAGTTGCGCTTGGACAGGCGAGACTGTGTACTATTGGCTCGCTCGCGGCCCGAGTGCATCTGGTCCTGGAAGTCCTCGTCGCTCCCGCTGAACTCCATCGGCTCGCTCTCCTCAACGCTAGTGGTGTAGTGGTCAAACCCCACCACGCTCACCCAGGACTTGTGTCCGTGTCCGCGTGCGATCACGCGGCAGTCTGCGAAGCACCAGACGGTCACCAGATCGTCCTCGCCGCCGGCTACGATGTACTTCCCATCGGGGCTCCAGCAGACGCAGAGCAGCCCGCCGAAGTAGCTCTTCATGGTGCCGTGCAGCTCCACCGCGTCGAAGTTGAAGACGCGCAGGAATCCGTCCTGACTCACGCAGGCCAGGAACTTTCCGTCGGGCGAGAAGGAGAACTCGTTGAGCGCGCCCTCGCCCACCGTCCACTTCAGCAGCGGGTTGCGCGTGGACTTGCTCTTGCAGGTGTGGACGGCGTAGCTCTCGCCCTGCTTCAGCAGCTGGTAGTGCGGCGCCGTGGTGCCGCAGGTGTGCTCCACGTTATACAGGTACAGGCTCCCGCTGGAGTGAGCCACGAGGAACAGGCTCTCGGAGCCCGGGACCCACTTCACACACGTGACCCGAGACTTATCTATCAGTCTCTGAGCGGACGGAGGAGACAGAGAAGACATGGGTTAGTTAGATCAGACGATTATGATCAATGCATACAAAGCTGCACGCAAAATATTGCACCGTTTCCAGTCAAAGAAAACAAAATCATCACGTGCTGATAAACTAACACTATATGCATCACTAGGAGAAGCCACTGAATATAATAATCTTCATATATGACGAATGACTTGCGTCTCAGAGCGAGCAGACGAGACAATAAATGCTGTTTTTATTCAAAATATGGCGTTTCCATCCCTCGCTTCTGATGAGATACTTTAAAAAGCGCATAAAAACAAGGTGATGGAAACATAGCTAGAGGCACTGCTTTCAATTACATTAAATGTATTAAAGGAGTAATGGAACATAACTACAGTATTTTTATGATTAAGCTATAGCGTTTGTGCATTTATACTGAATGTATTATTGTTTTTATCATGGTATTGATGTGCTATATGTGTGGTTTGAACTGTGTTTATCATGATATAAATGTATAATATTTTTTTTTTTTTGTACAGATGTTATTGATTTTAATAATGAACATAAATGTACATCTGCATCCTAACTCAAGCTACTAGTACTATCAAATGTGCATTTCTAAAAGACAAAAAAAAAGTTATTAATATTATCATGCAACACGAACCTATTTCGTCATTTGAAACAATATCACTCATTAGAACATGCAGAAATTAATTTTTATATTAAGATTTTAATTAAATTTAACGGTCTGGTTTCTACAACTTTCATTGAGGAGCAAAAAACTGGCTTTAAACTTGAAAGAAAGAAATATGTAACATTTATCGTGATAATTATCAATATTGGCTTATATTTTTTTGGCCCAGCAGAAAGTACTTCTTAAAGTAATTATAATACACTATAGTTTTAATAAACTGTATTAAGGAATATTACGCAATTTCTGTTGTGCAGCAGTTTGAAATCAACTTCAGTGGATAATAAACTTGCATTAAATCATAAAACAAAATCCAGAGCAATTAAAACAGACAACACTAAATCTCTGATTTTTCTTAAAGTCATCCTTTTGGATTATTAAAGTTGAAGTAAACCATTAAAACCAGAGAAATATGAAACACAGAATCTGGGAACAATGTTAAAGTCCTGCGACACTCACTTCTTCATTGAAGAGTTTGCTGGTCTCCTTCTTGATGGGGTCGATGAGCTGCACCTGTCCGGCGGAGAAGCCCACCAGCAGAGACACGCTCTCCGCCGTCGCCGTCAGGTGATTGAAGTCGTGGCACGTGGGCTGCGTTCCCTTGTAGATCCTCTTGTCTATGGGCTTACTGAGATCAGCAGCCTGCAGAGAACACACACACAGAGAGATGAAGACCTGCAGCGCTGACACACACACACACACACACACTCTCACACACACACACACTCTCTCTCTCACACACACACACACACACACACACACTCACACTCACACACACACACACTCACACACTCACACTCTCTCACACACACTCTCTCACACACTCACACACACACACACACACAGACACTCTCACACACACACACACACACACACACACACTCTCTCACACACACACACACTCTCTCACACACACACACACACACAGACACTCTCACACACACACACACAGACACTCTCACACACACACACACAGACACACACACACAGACACTCTCACACACACACAGACACTCTCACACACACACACACAGACACTCTCACACACACACACACAGACACACACACACACAGACACACACACACAGACACTCTCACACACACACACACTCTCTCTCTCACACACACACACACACACACACACACTCACACTCACACACACACACACTCACACACTCACACTCTCTCACACACACTCTCTCACACACTCACACACACACACACACACACACACACTCTCACACACACACACACACTCACACACTCACACTCTCTCACACACACTCTCTCACACACTCACACACACACACACACACACACACACTCTCACACACACACACACACACACACACACACACACACACACTCACACACACTCACACACACACACACACACACACACACACACACACACACACACACACACACACACACACACACTCTCTCTCTCTCTCACTCTCTCTCTCTCTCTCTCTCTCTCTCTCTCTCTCTCTCTCCTCACACTCTCTCTCTCACACACTCT
>CM041808.1:1251190-1273690 GCA_023376895.1 Aspiorhynchus laticeps
TCAGATTCAGAGTTACAGGATTAGTTTCCAGTTAACCAAACCACTCCAATCCGGCTTCATTGGTACCATGCTGCTGATCATCATCTTTCTCTGTCAGCTCAGGCTTGATCCTGAGCTTGTGTGTGACATCACTGGCCAACAGCCAATCACAAGCCTTGCTTAAAGGTTAAGAGATTGAAGAATATGATGAATTTAAATGCATTTACAATGAAAAAAGTACTTGTTCATGAAAGAGGACAAATAAAACAACTTATCTTGCTGTGAAACTTAAGTTAGTTTATATAGTTAGAAATATACAGCGATAGAGATGTAGTCATTTTTAAAGCATTATCTACATTGCAGACGATCTGCATATATTAACATTCACTTAAAATAAATGATTTATAATAACTGTTAAACTAAAATTGCTTGTATGTAATGGATTAATAATAATATATCGTATAATTATACATAAAATAACTAAATTTTTGGTACTAGTGACCTTTAATTTGTAGCTAGAGAAACTGGGGGAGTGGCTTTTTTGTATCAGACATGTGACACTTTGCTCACGTCTGATTGGTCCATTTTCAGTTTGAGATCTCTAACCCAGAACATAACCCCGGAGCAGGTTAGCTGTGGAGTGTAGGTTACTATAGCAACGAACGCTGCTAAAACCAATGTGGAGTGTAGGTTACTATAGCAACGAACGCTGCTAAAACCAATGTGGAGTGTAGGTTACTATAGCAACGAACGCTGCTAAAAGCCAATGTGGAGTGTAGGTTACTATGGCAACGAAAAGCCAATGTGGAGTGTAGGTTACTATGGCAACGAACGCTGCTAAAAGCCAATGTGGAGTGTAGGTTACTATGGCAACAAACGCTGCTAAAAGCCCATGTGGAGTGTAGGTTACTATGGCAACGAAAAGCCAATGTGGAGTGTAGGTTACTATGGCAACGAACACTGCTAAATCCAATGTGGAGTGTAGGTTACTATGGCAACGAACGCTGCTAAAAGCCAATGTGGAGTGTAGGTTACTATGGCAACGAAAAGCCAATGTGGAGTGTAGGTTACTATGGCAACGAACGCTGCTAAAAGCCAATGTGGAGTGTAGGTTACTATGGCAACGAACGCTGCTAAAAGCCAATGTGGCGTGTAGGTTGCTATGGCAACGAACGCTGCTAAAACCAATGTGGAGTGTAGGTTACTATAGCAACGAACGCTGCTAAAACCAATGTGGAGTGTAGGTTACTATAGCAACGAACCCTGCTAAAAGCCAATGTGGAGTGTAGGTTACTATGGCAACGAAAAGCCAATGTGGAGTGTAGGTTACTATGGCAAGGAACGCTGCTAAAAGCCAATGTGGAGTGTAGGTTACTATGGCAACGAACGCTGCTAAAAGCCCATGTGGAGTGTAGGTTACTATGGCAACGAAAAGCCAATGTGGAGTGTAGGTTACTATGGCAACGAACGCTGCTAAAAGCCAATGTGGAGTGTAGGTTACTATGGCAACGAACGCTGCTAAAAGCCCATGTGGAGTGTAGGTTACTATGGCAACGAAAAGCCAATGTGGAGTGTAGGTTACTATGGCAACGAACGCTGCTAAATCCAATGTGGAGTGTAGGTTACTATGGCAACGAACGCTGCTAAAAGCCAATGTGGAGTGTAGGTTACTATGGCAACGAAAAGCCAATGTGGAGTGTAGGTTACTATGGCAACGAACGCTGCTAAAAGCCAATGTGGAGTGTAGGTTACTATGGCAACGAACGCTGCTAAAAGCCAATGTGGCGTGTAGGTTGCTATGGCAACGAATGCTGCTAAAAGCCAAGCCACATTCATGGTACCTAAAACCCAGGATTGGTGCAAACTAAACTGAAACTTACCTGGCTAACCAGCTAAACCGGCTTCATGGTACAGACCCCAGGCTTGTTTCAGTTAGTCTGACTTACTGTCCGGTCAAAGCCTGGTGTATTTGGTAAATGACGTGGTTTTATTCCTTTAGTCACAAAGCTTGTGTGATTGTGTCCAGTGTCTGGACCCCTACGACGGAAGCTCTGAAGACTCCGGTTCTTCTGCTCAAGGCTCAAGGAAGCAAAGGCCCGGCGGGTTTCGGGCGAAAGGGACGGGTCGTAGATTGACCTTTAACCCCGGCAGGAGAGCCGATGTCCAGATGAGGTCCTCCAGCGACTCGGAGCACGACTCTCCACACCAGAGCTTCTGTGTGACAGCGGATCTCTCCGACTCCGGGTTCAGATCCTCACGGAGCCTCGGGGTCCGGACCGCGTCTCCAGACAGCCCTGCTCTCCACACGGCCTTCTCCAAGAGGAAGCTGTTCCCTCCGTCAGACGAGGACACGCAGCGCAAGCGGCAGTGCGTCAGCGACATGGAGCTGGAGAGCGTGGCTCTCTGAGGTCAGGAGGTCAGACCGGCACCTTCACTGAACCCTGAGCCGCTTCTGAGAGTCGTTCAGAAATAAGAGACGCTCTAATGAGAGAAGAGCAGGTGTTCTTCATTCCTGACCCAACACTGATGTCACGAAGCGAAGATTAATAAACCTAAGCTTAATTATGATTTCATGCGTTTCATCTCAGGCTGTTCTCATCGAGTTTGCCTTTACACACACTGAGCAAACATGCATTAATACACTGCAAAAACTTGTGTTTTCTAGTATAAATATCTACATATTCTGGAATTAAGATGTGTTTACTTGACAAGTAACATGACTTAAGATATTATGTATCCTAATTTTGTTAGTTTTTCTTCAAAAAAGTACAAATATCTGCCAATGGGGTAAGAAAAATCATAATTCAAAGGCTAGACAACATTATTTTTCTTACCTCGTTGGCAGATAATTGCACTTTTTTGAAGCAAAAACTTTTTTTTTTCATAAAATATATTTTGAGTCATTTTACTTGTCAAGAAAACATCTTAATTCCAGAATTTGTAGATATTTATACTAGAAAACAAGACTAAAATACTGTTTGCAGAGGGATGTGACAAGAATAATATATATCTGTCAGAAAGCTGATAATAATAATAATATCTGGAGAAAACAGGCAAGTTTCACTAGTTTCTTTTCTCATAAATATGAGTGCAATGGAGAGATTTATTATTTGCATCCAAAGAGAGAAGAACATCATGTTAATGTTTGTAGATGATTATGTTTATATACAGTTTTTGATTTGAATGCTTGTTTCATCAGCGTTATGATCCGGTCTGAACGTTCAGTCAGGTCTACTCTTAATTAACTGCACACGGCTCGTTATGTCGGTTCATCACGGGGTGATAAAGTCTGCATGTCTCTGTATTGTGAGGATTTCACCGCATCAGCTGAAATCATCCTCAGATCAGCTTCACACACTGATCCTGGATTCAGACGTGATTCAGAGCTGGATCCAAGAGTCTCTCCGGCTCAGTTTATAACTTACATTTAATCCTGTAGCAGATGCTTTTATCCAAAGCGACGTACAAATGAGGACAATAGAAGCAATCAGAGCATCGAGAGAGCAACAGTACACAAGTGCCATGACGAGTCTCAGTTAGTCCAGCACAGTACACGTAGCTAGGGTGTTTTTATTTATTAAACAGAATAGGTAAGTGTTAGTATTAGTTAGTCAGGTGCTGGTGAAAAAGATGTCTTTAGATGTTTAATGGCTGTTTGAATTGAGATCGGGAGGTCATCCACCAGCTGGACACAGTCCAGAGGTCCGTGAGAGTGATTTGGTACCTCTTTGGGATGGCACCACAAGACGTCGTTCACTTGCAGAACGCAAGCTTCTGGAGGGCGCATAAGTTTGAACCAGCGAGTTTAGGTATATTGGTGCAGTGCCAGTTGTGGTCTTGTAGGCAAACATCAGTACCTTGAATTTGATGCGAGCGGCTATTGGTAGCCAGTGTAACCTGATGAAGAGAGGGGTAACGTGAGCTTTTCTCGGCTCATTAAAGACCACTCTGGCTGCTGCATTCTGGATCAGTTGCAGAGGCTTGATAGTACATGCGGGAAGGCCCGCCAAGAGAGCATTACAATAGTCCAGTCTGGAGAGAACAAGAGCTTGGACGATTTACAATTATTCCATCATTAGTCAAATCTGAGCAGGAACCTGTGAATGTTAACCCTCGAATTTAGTTCGACTCTGGATGGCATATTTAGTATACAAGCAGTCATAAGTAACACAGGTATATTTGTAGCAATAGCCAACAATACATTGTATGGGTCAAAATTATACATTTTTCTTTTACGACAAAAATCATTAGGATATTAAGATCATGTTCCGTGAAGATATTTAGTAAATTACCTACCGCAAACTTAATTTTTGATTAGTAATATGCATTAAGAACTTCATTTGAACAACTTTAAAGGTGATTTTCTCAATATTGCACCCTCAGATTTTCAAATATTGTTCTATCATAACAAACCATACATCAATGGAAAGATTATTTATTCATGTGTGAATCTCAATTTCTGACTCGTCTGACTGGTTTTGTGCTCATATGACACTGATAAAGGCTCAAATGAATAGACATGAAACCACTTAATCTAAATGAGCTTTATTAGAATCCACCAATCATGCAAAACTTGAATCAACTTCCATTTTTCCCTCTAAAACACACAATCCCCGTCTGTCCTGTTAAAACATCCCGAACACAATCCGTCTTCAAACGTGCTTCTGACTCTCAAACCCTTCCCAGTTAAACACGACACGCAGAGCTATGATGAACTACACTAGCAGGAATGAGTAGTGACTGGTTAAGCAGCATCTACTCGGTGCAGAGGACGGCGACGCCGCGCTCGTAGAAGTGATGCGGGTCTTCTTTAGTGGCGATGTCGAAGTCGACGGTGAAGATGAGATCTGTGCGTGTGAAGTTCAGATAGACGGGCAGCGTGACCTGCAGCAAACACAGAGAGAAACACTCTTTAATTCACTGAGTAACAATGAAAATAACTGCTTATGCTAATTGACTTAATTTAAAGTGCTCCTATTATGGGTTATGAAAGGTCATATTTTGGTTTTGGGATCTCCAACAACAGGGTGAGATGCATGCAAGCTCAAAAAACACTTTTTCTTATAATATGCATTTATTTGTACCTTATTTGCTCCCAAACGATTCATTTTTCCAAACCCCTCCTCTGCGTGATGCTACTCTGCTCTGATTGGTCGATTTCATATAAAGCAGAGCTCAGTGCTACTTTGTGTACAGCGTTACCGTGGAAACAGCTATGTTTAACGCTACAAAAGTGGCAACAAGTGGGTGTGGAATATGCTAATGATTCATGTTGACGTCAAACAGGGATTGGTTTTAAAAACGACTCGTTTCAATGATTCGGCGTCGGCTCGTTTCAGTGCTTCGGCGTCGACTCGTTTCAGTGATTCGGCGTCGACTCGTTTCAGTGATTCGGCGTCGACTCGTTTCAGTGCTTCGGCGTCGACTCGTTTCAGTGCTTCGGCGTCGACTCGTTTCAGTGATTCGGCGTCGACTCGTTTCAATGCTTCGGCGTCGACTCGTTTCAGTGCTTCGGCGTCGACTCGTTTCAGTGCTTCGGCGTCGACTCGTTTCAGTGATTCGGCGTCGACTCGTTTCAATGCTTCGGCGTCGACTCGTTTCAATGCTTCGGCGTCGACTCGTTTCAGTGATTCGGCGTCGACTCGTTTCAATGCTTCGGCGTCGACTCGTTTCAGTGCTTCGGCGTCGACTCGTTTCAGTGCTTCGGCGTCGACTCGTTTCAGTGATTCGGCGTCGACTCGTTTCAATGCTTCGGCGTCGACTCGTTTCAATGCTTCGGCGTCGACTCGTTTCAATGCTTCGGCGTCGACTCGTTTCAGTGCTTCGGCGTCGACTCGTTTCAGTGCTTCGGCGTCGACTCGTTTCAGTGATTCGGCGTCGACTCGTTTCAGTGATTCGGCGTCGACTCGTTTCAGTGCTTCGGCGTCGACTCGTTTCAGTGATTCGGCGTCGACTCGTTTCAGTGCTTCGGCGTCGACTCGTTTCAGTGCTTCGGCGTCGACTCGTTTCAGTGCTTCGGCGTCGACTCGTTTCAATGCTTCGGCGTCGACTCGTTTCAGTGCTTCGGCGTCGACTCGTTTCAGTGATTCGGCGTCGACTCGTTTCAATGCTTCGGCGTCGACTCGTTTCAGTGATTCGGCGTCGACTCGTTTCAATGCTTCGGCGTCGACTCGTTTCAGTGATTCGGCGTCGACTCGTTTCAGTGCTTCGGCGTCGACTCGTTTCAGTGCTTCGGCGTCGACTCGTTTCAGTGCTTCGGCGTCGACTCGTTTCAGTGCTTCGGCGTCGACTCGTTTCAGTGATTCGGCGTCGACTCGTTTCAGTGCTTCGGCGTCGACTCGTTTCAGTGATTCGGCGTCGACTCGTTTCAGTGCTTCGGCGTCGACTCGTTTCAGTGCTTCGGCGTCGACTCGTTTCAGTGCTTCGGCGTCGACTCGTTTCAGTGCTTCGGCGTCGACTCGTTTCAGTGCTTCGGCGTCGACTCGTTTCAATGATTCGGCGTCGACTCGTTTCAGTGCTTCGGCGTCGACTCGTTTCAGTGCTTCGGCGTCGACTCGTTTCAGTGCTTCGGCGTCGACTCGTTTCAGTGCTTCGGCGTCGACTCGTTTCAGTAATTCGGCGTCGGCTCGTTTCAGTGATTCGGCGTCGACTCGTTTCAGTGATTCGGCGTCGACTCGTTTCAGTGATTCGGCGTCGACTCGTTTCAGTGATTCGGCGTCGACTCGTTTCAGTGATTCGGCGTCGGCTCGTTTCAGTGATTCGGCGTCGACTCGTTTCAGTGATTCGGCGTCGGCTCGTTTCAGTGCTTCGGCGTCGACTCGTTTCAGTGCTTCGGCGTCGACTCGTTTCAGTGCTTCGGCGTCGACTCGTTTCAGTGCTTCGGCGTCGACTCGTTTCAGTGATTCGGCGTCGACTCGTTTCAGTGATTCGGCGTCGGCTCGTTTCAGTGATTCGGCGTCGGCTCGTTTCAGTGCTTCGGCGTCGACTCGTTTCAGTGATTCGGCGTCGACTCGTTTCAGTGATTCGGCGTCGACTCGTTTCAGTGATTCGGCGTCGGCTCGTTTCAGTGATTCGGCGTCGGCTCGTTTCAGTGATTCGGCGTCGGCTCGTTTCAGTGATTCGGCGTCGACTCGTTTCAGTGATTCGGCGTCGACTCGTTTCAGTGATTCGGCGTCGACTCGTTTCAATGCTTCGGCGTCGACTCGTTTCAGTGCTTCGGCGTCGACTCGTTTCAGTGATTCGGCGTCGACTCGTTTCAGTGATTCGGCGTCGACTCGTTTCAGTGCTTCGGCGTCGACTCGTTTCAGTGCTTCGGCGTCGACTCGTTTCAGTGCTTCGGCGTCGACTCGTTTCAGTGCTTCGGCGTCGACTCGTTTCAATGCTTCGGCGTCGACTCGTTTCAGTGCTTCGGCGTCGACTCGTTTCAGTGATTCGGCGTCGACTCGTTTCAGTGATTCGGCGTCGACTCGTTTCAGTGATTCGGCGTCGACTCTTTCTTTTGAGAGACGATAACTTTATACACGGAGCACTTTCAGATTTAACACTGCAGATGTTTTCATTCACTTACAGCTGTGTTACACACAAATCCATAATAGAGGCACTTTAAACAAATTATGATTACACTTTATTTCGATAGTCCACTTTAGACATTCTACTAACTATAAGTAACTACATGTCAACTAATTCTCATTATTTTGCAACTACATATCTACCAGCTCTCAGAGTAGACTGTTAGGTTAAGTTTAGGGTTAGTAGAATAAGTTCTGATAGTCAGTATGTTGTGAACCCATCAGAATAAAGTGTTAACCAGATAATCTACTAATACTCTAACGACTGCTAGTTGACATGTAGTTGTAAAGTTACTTATAGTTAGTAGAATGTCTAAAGTAGACGATCGAAATAAAGTGTTACCCAAATTATCTTTAAATGTAAAAAAAAATAATAGTTTGATTATTACAGGTAAAAAATTATACCCCAAGTATTCATCAGAAATGATATCGAGTCGCCTCGAGTGCAAACTACTAACTTCTTGAGAGTTTTAATTAAGACTAGACAAGTTGATTACATGAGTAGAAAAATACATAAATCTACTGGTATAATAAAGAGGGTTAGGTCTTCTTATGCTTTATTATAGTTTAATTCATCCATATCTTTCATATTATAATACAGTTTGGGCGAGTACTTTTCCTATTACTCTTCAAGAAGCGTATAACCCGATCAAACATACTTCATATGCTGCTTTATTTCATAAACCTCTTACTATTTATGATTTTAATATTTCTCAAATATGTATTTGTTATGTATAAGATATATTCAAGTGAGGGTAACATTCCAAAGCAATAAATAAATAAATGCACCGTTAACTCGTCAATTTTCAGAATATTCATCTTCCTAAATTTCTGACTTGTAGAGGAAATTTATCATAACTAGCAACAAAAATTCATTTTTAATAAGTTAGAAAAGATGTATAAAGGATCAGTTTAATGCGGTTTTGTAATAGTGTATTTAATTTTTTTTTCATGTATTTTATGTACAATATTGGTTTGTTTTTGGAGTATATTGTTATATAATTGGCATGTTGTAATTAATTTGTAGTTATTTATATTTATATATATATATATATATATATGTGTATATGTGTCCCTGCAGCACAAAAGCAGTCATAAGTAACACAGGTATATTTGTAGCAATAGCCAACAATACATTGTATGAGTCAAAATTATCCATTTTTCTTTTATGCCAAAAATCATTAGGATATTAAGATCATGTTCCATGAAGATATTTAGTAAAGTTCCTACCACAAACTTAATTTTTGATTAGTAATATGCATTGCTAAGAACTTAATTTGAACAACTTTAAAGGTGATTTTATCAATATTTTGATTTTTTTGCACCCTCAGATTTACAAATATTGTCCTATCATAAACCATACATCAATGGAAAGATTATATATTCAGCTTTCAGATTTCCAAAGCTTTCACAAAATTGACCCTTATGACTGGTTTTGTGCTCCAGGCTCACATTTGTGATTGTAATTTAGCTCTTTTTGTAATTTCATGAGTTGTTTTTGTTCTTTATGTTTATGTGGAGGCTATAAATAAGCCCTTTGGGTTTTCCGCGTCTCACTAAATGGATTGTGTTTTGTTTTTACAGTACTTCTGTTATTCTTGTGAAATAAACTGAAGGAAGGACCGTGACGGACCATGTTCCTCTTCTCAGCGCTGCTCTGCTTCATCCAGCGCAGCTGCGTCAGCGGCAGTTCTGTGGAGATGCTTGTGGACAGCGAGAGCTTGTTGTTAGCGCAGACGGCCCCCTGCAGCTTCAGACCTGCGGAGACAGAACACACTCAAGACCTGGACACGCTCATCATCATCATCTCTCTCTCGAGCCGCTCGCTCACCTCTGATGCCGAAGCTGCAGGCGTCCAGCGCCGCTCCCTGCGCAGAAGTCACGTTCACCTCCAGATACAGCTCCTCCAGAGACCAGCTGTTGACCTGAGCCACGTACTGCCGCGTGGCCGTGATGTACGCCTCCGGCACGAACAGACCGCCCAGGTTCACATGGATGTTCTGCAGGAGAGCAACACTTCAACCATGAGCCGCTTTATACAATCCAGATCGAGTCTGAGCAGAGTTGTGATAAACAGGACAATAACGGAAACTAAACTGATTCAGATCAAGCCAGTTCAGAGAGGGCTGCATGATAAATCATGTTTTAATCGTGATTTCTGCTTCTGATTTATTAACACTTTCTCCGCCAAACACTGAATTTTCTGTGTTCTTGCTGTTATACACTAGGGGGCGCTATTACACATCTCCTGAATGAGTCTAGAATCACTCGATCAAAAACACAGACGAGGAAGACGCAGAAACCAGCAATCTCATATTTATGCATATGAAAAATAATGCAATCAACACTAACTAACCACATAAATGAAAACGGCCTAATGTTAGCGAGTGAGATGTGCATCCAGAAAGAGCTTTGGGATACTGATGGAAGCATCTACTGCAGCTTTGCTTTAATAATATTACTGAATATGATCCAGATGTAGTATTTGATAATTTGATTTTCTCAGCTTTTTGCACTTTTATGAAACCTACCTACATTCAAAAGTTGAATGCTTGAAGCTAGAATAAAACTGTTTGAAAGTAGAGGTCTGATCTTTATTTTAATGTATTGCATGTTCAGATATTCATACAACAAAATATTCTTGGCGCCATGATGATATTTTAGTGAAAATCCTCAAAAACGCTGGCGGGGAAAGAGTTAAGCATAATTGTCTGCGATATTTTCCAGCTGCCGACTATTAATCCTGAAAGCATTTTATTTTAATTTGGCATTTGCATGATCTTGGATGGAACTGTAATTATTCGGACCTACATCTGACCCGTGTCTCGTCTGGACAGAGCACAAATGCTTCTCACAAGCCTTGTTTCTTAATTAGTTGGGGTTATTTAATATTTGGCAACATCATCGAATGCATTATTGGAAGCGAACTGAACCGAGCTGATGATGAGGCCACTGCTTTATAGATGAATCAACCTTTTTACAGAATTGATGGAGTTTACACAGTTACTAAACAGAACCGAATCAACAATTAACTGATTACAGCGACTGTATACTATTGTTTAGAGCTGTTTTATGGCAGAAGTGAATGCTGTTTGCATCACTATTTTCTTGTTTATGTCTGTAAAGCTGCTTTGTAGTGTATAAAGCGCTACAGAAGCTAATGTGTCATTGGTAACGAGCTTTCCTGGTTGCGGTCGCCAGATGAGTTTAAATCCTCCAATCAGAGCTTTCCTTTTAAATCCAAACATCTTCAGCCCAGTGATTTACTAAGTCTAGAGGTCTCCACTTGGACCCGAATGGATTCGAGTGCCTCGGACACGGGTCGGGGTCGGTATTAGCAGCCTCGGGTAATTAAAATAAATGTGCTTTTCCCAAATGGACACGATTAGACCCCAATTCTTTTAAACTGTCCCGGATGCGTAGCCTACTTGTTAAGTAAATTGAGAAATGCACGTAAAAAAGGAACACGTTTGTAACCTCAGAAATCCATCTTATATTTAGGGTTGCAAAGGGGTGGAAATTTTCCGGTAAATTTCCGGAAAGTTTCCAAAAATCCCGGTAAATTTCCAAAAAATCCCGGAAAGTTTCCGAAATTCCCGGCAAGTTTCCGAAATTCCCGGCAAGTTTCCAAAATTCCCGGCAAGTTTCCAAAATTCCCATTAAATGTCCAAAAATCCCGGAAAGTTTCCAAAATTCCCGGCAAGTTTCCAAAATTCCCGGCAAGTTTCCAAAATTCCCATTAAATGTCCAAAAATCCCGGAAAGTTTCCAAAATTCACGGAAAGTTTCCGAAATTTCCGGTAAATGTCCAAAAATCCCAGAAAGTTTCCGAAATTCCCGGTAAGATTCCGAAATTCCCGGTAAGTTTTCCGAAATTTACTGGAAATTTTCCAACTTTTTGCAACCCTAGATGAGATCCATCAGGAAATCAATGCAAGGCTTTTCTTTTTTTGTGTGCAGAAGCCCTTCACCGGAGACGAGGTTAATAGCGTTGCAGACAAAACTAGCAAATCCATGATTTATTAACCTATCAATTTAATTTTTATGAAACCATCACGTTTATATATTTCAAATCCACTGGTTACAATTGAAAGCCAAAGTCAGAAATAACATGTATCCATCAGGCAGGCAAATATATAAAGTAATAGGCTAATAAATAAGTAAATAAACTGAATGAAAGTAATGGAGCAGCGGCTAAATTAGTCGGCAGGACTTTCCTCCGGACCGCAGGCTGAGCACACGTCAAGGCCGGTTACGTTCAGGTCCAGTCGGGTTCGAAAATAAACACGGTCGGGGCGGACTCAGGTCTAATTTCATCGGGTCGGGTTTATCTTTTTAACCTGTTAACCTGCACCCCCCATATTGGGAATCACAGCTGAAAAGGACTAACTAACTTAAAATGGTAACAGCTCCTGACTTCAGTGTGCCACACACACAATTGTGGTGTCTTTGGAAAGAAGACCCTTTGGCCTTTACTATCCATCATCCAGAGTTGATAATGCTCAGAAATATAAAAAGTTATAGACACTGAAGTGCCTTGATAAAAATTGTACCACACTGAATTTTTTTTTTATTTCATATAAAAATACATGAAATCAGTCCTGGAGCAATCCAGAAAAGTAATGGGTTGAAAGTCACATGTCTCATGAGTTTATATTTCAAATCTGAAGACGATACCATGAAAAATGAGATTCCTGCAGACATTTTTCTAGTCCCCCCCCCCCGTTTGAGGAAAAATATTTACCAAATTATTGAAGAGTTCTACTACAAACTATTTAGTCTTTATACATGCCACTGCAGTTTTTCAATTATAAAACAGTATACAGAATCTTAGACATCGTATAAGTGATTTATTTGAGCACTAGAAAAATACAATAATAATAATTTTTGAGTGATGGAAAAAAAAACAATAATAATAAAAAAATAACTTAATTACATACTGATTTCCTGACAAACAGATGCTCTCCTGCTCATACATTAGTAATCACATGCTGAAGATCATTCATACAGATGCTAATCATACTGATGGCTGCCCAATATAGTCAATATTCACATTATAATGGCCTTTTATATAGACTGCATTCACACTGATATCTGTGAACAGTCAGTAATTACCTGCTGATTATCAGTCATAGAGATGTTAATCACACAGATACAGGCAATTCCCCACAAAACACGCAAACATATATAAAACTGCTGAAGAAGAAAAAAAAGAAATGTTTTTTCTTTTTTTCTTATTGTGCTAAAAGATCGCTAAGTTACGCCCCATCAGATGACAGGTGCGTCACAGCGTGCGTCACGCGTCGTCACGAGGGAGCGCCAGAATTCAAATAATCAATCTTCTGTGTATCTTTGACTTTTTTTTTTTTTGGATGATTTCATTCTGTTTGGGACATTGTCTGCTACAAAATCATGCTGTTTTTTTACCACCAAGACGCTGTTTTTGAGCATAATTTGTTCCATAACGGACACAAACAATAACTCTCCCTCAAGAGATGAGACGTAAACAAAGGATTAACGATCTAAATTACAGCGTTGTTGTTTCTTTGGACTAAAAGTGCTCGATGGAATGTTGTTCAGTGGACCCTTATCTTTCAAATGAAACCAGGATTTACAGCAGTGGATACGTTTGAGAGTCGTTATCAGGATGAATAAGGTATGTGCTGCGGGTTATTTTCTACATGTTTTGATGTGTACTGCTTACACAAATTTAGCAAATACATTCCGTATAAGCTTTCTATCGAAAAACAGCGATCTGTCGTCGATGCTAGAGGCTTAGACCTTCAAAATGATATATAGTTTGTCAAGATTCATTTTGTCCTGTTTTACTTTATCTGTTTGAAAGCAATGACGTGTGCAAACAAAGAGCTTTCAGTGCGTCCTCGTCCTGGTGCGGGTTAACAGGTTAAACAAATGATTTATGCACGTCGGGTTCGGGCAAGAAGTGATTTTAGGACCTAATCTTCCCAATCTGGCAACCCCTTCACAAGCACTCTTTCTGTTACAGAGAATCATCTTCGAACCCCGGCAAACACGTTTAGCGATCTGTATTGAGATATTCTGATATACAAATAAGTGTAATGCAGGCAGTGTTTGCTGTGGTGTGTTAACGCACCTTGAGCTCTTTAGCGCCGCCGCTGGACGCTCCCTGCGAGATCTGCTGCAGCTGCTTGATGCGCTCGCTGAAGTCTGCCACCCACTGGATGACGGTCAGAGCCGCCGGGACGGTGTAGCGGCACCAGCTGCGGGGCAGGATACCTGCGGAGACACCACCGCGCGTCAGTGACCCAGCACACACACATCTGAAGGGTCAGAGGTCGCGCCGCAGACTCACCTTTGACCATGTCGTTGATGAGCGAGCGCAGGTCGTTGGTCTGCTTCTTCTTGCCCTCGCACACCTGCACCACATCGGTCAGATCCTGACGCACGTCCTGCAGCATCCGCGCACCCATCTTCACCTCGCGCTCGAAGAACCGGAACAGAGGATCCTGGGAAGAGCAGAGGCTTGCATGAGCCGTCAGAGACCAAACATACACTATATTGCCAAAAGTATTGGCACCCCTTCTAATGAACTACTTTAGTAATTTCTATGAGTACAAATCTTAATGTTAAAGCATATAATGATATTCTAGGAAATTGTGTGCTTCTAATATTATAGCAACAGTTTGGACTCTTTTCTATTCTAACATGACAATGTCTCTGTGTATAAGACAAGGTTCAAAAAGAAAATGATTGATTGAGTCAGTGTGGAAGAACTTGACTGGTCTGCATAAAACCAAGTCCTAATCCCAGTTTAACACCTCTGGTGTGACTGTAAATGCAGACCTTGAGACAAAAACTCATCACCAAACACCAATGACTTGTACATATGGGTTCAGTCATTTTAGACACTTACAAAACTGTTGCTACAGAGATGAAATACAATTTTTAAATACATGAATTATGTTCCCATCGTTGTTGCCACAGATTTGGAAGTGCATTTTTCTGTTCTAAAGAAGGGGGTGCCAATACTTTTGTCTATATAGTGTATGTACAAGTCATTGGTGTTTGGTTGCACTTGACAAACAATGTTTTCTTGTCATTTTCTATACAAAGCCTTCAGCATTATGCAATATTTAAAGCATTAACAGTAACAATGTTTCTGACACGAACTGATCCGATGTAAGCCTCGAGTGCAACACGAGTCACTCTGGATGAACGAGGCTCGGGCCGTACCTTGATGTTCTCCACGGTGCGTTTGAGCGGGTTGACCGTCTCCGGGATCAGCTGCAGCCAGTTGCGTGCTGTGGTGTGAAGCGTCCTCATCCAGGCCGGCTGCGCGTCAGACGAGGATGTGCTGCGCTGCTTCTTCTCCGTCTCGTACGCCAGATCGTCCTCATCCTCCAACATCTGCATTTTCAGCAGCTTCCCCATCATGTCAGTGCCTGAGCGGGAGGAAGGAGCGGCCGCGGGAGCAGGAAGTGAGGTACGGGAGGGAGACGCCCACAGGAAGTGAAGGAGGGAGATCAAATTAACAGTGTTCAGGCTCTGTGTTAATAAGCTAAAACCTTGATGAGGAATCACTGGAAACTTGCCACGGTCTGACGCCGCTAACACTCGTCTTAAATTATGTGCGGTCAACTAATGAAGAGTGCTGTTTGAATTTCAATGGTCAACCATTTAATTTGGGTTTAATGTATAGTTCAGGTGGCTTTAGGAAAACAACGAATGGTGGGCAATATGCATTTAAAGTGGTAAACATAGAAGTCATTTATAATGTGCCAAACCTTCCACCGCCAGCAGGTGGCGCTATGACTATAAATTAATATTAGCTTTTAGATGTGTTCAGGGTAGGACTCTTATCAAACACGTGAAGTTTGGTGCAGATCGGATATTGTGTGCCTGAGTTACAGCAACTTCCTGTTTGATGGCAAAACATCAAAGTCGTCAGGGCGCCAGGGTCACGCCCTTTGACGAAAACTCAAGATCTTCTCAATTTAGCATCGCAAAGGCCTTATGATTACACGCACCAAATTTGAAGATGATCTGATTAAAACTGTAGGAGGAGTAGTTAAAGTACGAAGCCTGAAAATGGCAAAAACTGGAGGAAATTCAAAATAGCGGACTTCCTGTTGGGTTTGGGATGTCGTACCAAGAGACTTTTTTGTAGGTGTTGGTGTGTTACATGCGTGTACCGATTTTCATACACGTACGTGAAACGTAGCAGGAGGAGCGTTCAAATTTTTGTAATTTTGCCCAATTCTGAAACCCATATCAGATGTACATTTTCAGCAGTTTTGATGCGTGCAAAGAGTTTTTAAGCATGTTTAGGCCGTCAAAATGCAATTTTGGAGAAGGGAGCAATTCCAATAGAGTCCTCAGGCCCTAAATATGCAATTAAAATCAAATAAAGTGAAAGCGTGGCAAGTCCAGCATTGTTGACGAGGGCTGAGGATGACATGCATTTGAGCAGGACTGAACTGAGGAGGAGAAAACAGCATCAAGACAAAGGGCCGGTGACATGACGGCAGTGAAATACAGCTACTGGAGGCTGAGGAGACCGAAGACACCGGCTCCGCTGCGTACAGCACTAACGCCTCTAGCGTACGCAGCCGAGGAGGTGTGCTCCGGTGATGAAGAACCACGAGATGAAAGCCTGTGGGAACTGACAGAATGACCTCGAGAGAGATGGAGAAGAGTCAGAGTTCAGGAGTGAACACAGTGTTTAAGCTCGTACCCTGAGTAGTGAGCAGGACCTTCTCGGCGTTGCTCGGCAGACCCAGCCAGGACGGAGTCTGAGTGTCCGGCAGCATCTCCACCCAGTGAATGAACTCCTCACGCCTGCGCCACAGCAAACACACTCAGATACACAGGACAGATCGCTTCGGCTTCACAGGAACATAACAGTGCTAATGATTCATCAATTATGAGTCATGAGTGAATCAAACAGGACTCGGAGTTACAAAGATGCATCACATTTGCCGTTATATGGATTTTTGCAGTCAAAATCCCATCATTTGAACATGAATCCACTTCTGTGTGAAAGACTTCAGTGCAGATCATGTGAATTAATCAGAAAGCTGCCTGCTTTCAATGTGACGTCTGTCTGAGCCGTGCTTCATTTAGACATGTGCCTGTATTCCAGATACACTATATTGCCAAAAGTATTGGCACCCCTTCTAATGACTACTTTAGTAATGTCTATGAGTACAAATCTTAATGTTAAAGCATATAATGATATTCTAGGAAATTGTGTGCTTCTAATATTATAGCAACAGTTTGGACTCTTTTCTATTCTAACATGACAATGTCTCTGTGTATAAGACAAGGTTCAAAAAGAAAATGATTGATTGAGTCAGTGTGGAAGAACTTGACTGGTCTGCATAAAACCAAGTCCTAATCCCAGTTTAACACCTCTGGTGTGACTGTAAATGCAGACCTTGAGACAAAAACTCATCACCAAACACCAATGACTTGTACATATGGGTTCAGTCATTTTAGACACTTACAAAACTGTTGAACAGAGATGAAATACAATTTTTAAATACATGAATTATGTTCCCATCGTTGTTGCCACAGATTTGGAAGTGCATTTTTCTGTTCTAAAGAAGGGGGTGCCAATACTTTTGTCTATATAGTGTATGTACAAGTCATTGGTGTTTGGTGATGAGTTTTTGTCTCAAGGTCTGCATTTACAGTCACACCAGAGGTGTTAAACTGGGATTAGGACTTGGTTTTATGCAGACCAGTCAAGTTCTTCCACACTGACTCAATCAATCATTTTCTTTTTGAACCTTGTCTTATACACAGAGACATTGTCATGTTAGAATAGAAAAGAGTCCAAACTGTTGCTATAATATTAGAAGAACACAATTTCCTAGAATATCATTATATGCTTTAACATTAAGATTTGTACTCATAGAAATTACTAAAGTAGTCAAACCTGTTCATTAGAAGGGGTGCCAATACTTTTGGCAATATAGTGTATGTCACGATAATGAACAAGCACGATATCGTTACCGTAGGTGCTTCAAAATACCGTGAATAATTAGTTACGTTACCACGGAAACCTGTAAACAAAGCAGCTGCTACTTTGTTTCTAAACAGGATTTTGTATTCGTTATGAGTGTTAATCACTTAATTACTTACACACTTAGACTCAACAAGCTACGTATTTTCAAACGTTATTACATTTTAATTAGTGCGGTCAAATGATTAATCGCATCCAAAATAAGTTTGTTTACATAATATATGTGTGTACTGTGTATATATAAATACATGCATGTATATATATATATATATATATATATATATATATATATATATATATATATATATATATGTATTTATATTATATATATATATATATATATATATATATATATATATATATATATATATATATATATATATATATATATATATATAATATAAATTATGAAAATGTAAATATTCTCAATATATACAGTATATGTGTGCATTTATATACATAATAAATACACACTATGTAAACAAACTTATTTTGGATGCGATCAATCGCACTAATTTTAATAATGTATTTTTTAACCAAGAATAATAACTTCTGTAGCTATTGCTCATTGTTAATGTTAATGCATTAACTAAGGTTAACTAATGAGATTTATTGTAAAACGTCATCTATTATTCTTTATAATTATTTTGCACTTTAATCAGTTTGAAACATTTTCACTTTATATTTTTTTTGTGTGTATTGCTTCATTGTTCAGTTCTTTTTGTTATGAGACACTATTTTAAGGTGTCCTTGTTACTTTGTAATTATACATTTAAGTAATATTAATTAACTACATGCATCTACTATATGGTTAGGATGATGGTTTGGTTTAGAGCTAGTTGCATGTAATTATGCATTATTTATTGTTATTACATTAATAAGTACATGTAACAAGGCACCTTAAAATAGTACCAAAAACTGTATTATGACAATACCTTTTTTGCAACTAAATTTCAATTCAGTGATTAAAGCTTTAGCAATTATCGCAACATTAAAATTTGATACCGTCACATGCCTAGCTTCATTCACAACAAACAATGGATCCCTTTTCTGCACCTTGTTTTAAACTCTATTGTCTGTAAAGCTGAACACGACTCAGAAAGGTACTGAAACGGGTTTGTGCTGACCGGATCCCGTCGGGCATCTTGATGTCCTTGTGTCCGTCCACTTTGAGCGCCAGCTTGAACTCGCTGTCGAAGCTGCTGGTGGTGAAGAGGCGCTCCAGGAAGGTGTTGAGCAGCCGCTGGTCGAACTCGTTGTCGATGCGTCCTCCGTAGATGGACTGAGCCATCAGCGTCCTCAGCGCCGCCCACGGGATCTTATCCGGAGAGATGTTCTGCCGGCCCTGCGGAGAACCGGACGCTTAGATCTCACACACACAGGGGCGTTAACTCGTAGGGGTGGAAAAGGTGACAAACTAAACTAGTGGGTGAGTGGTAAAGTTTGGCCACCTGAACTAGTTAAACGCCAACGTAGGCAAGTTAATTCACACAATGGCAAGTCAAACTGCTTTATAGGGAGCAAATGTTACACTGCAAAATAATGCTTTTGTCTTGTTTCCAGTCCAAATATCTAATAATCTTGTTTTCGATTTATTATGATTAGATCATTTTGCTTGTTTTAAGGAAAAACGCAATTAATTTTGACATGATGATCATTTTTACATGCTTCTTGATTTAAGAATTTTAGATATTTGGACAAGAAACAAGACAAAATCATTAATTTTGCATTGCACCATTCAAGGATAAACACCTTTTATATGATTAAAAGACGTTTGAGCGACAACTACAATCAAAAAACATTGTTAATGTGTTAACATGAACGTAGTCAGAGCAAATAAACCACTGTGCATCTTAATTTCAGCACTTGAAGCAGCTGACGGACTAAACATGAGGTGTTTCTCCGTCTTGAAACAGGCTGACACTTAGCTATGGCTTAGTAATGTTACACAGATCTACACCATTCACGTGAATGAACTATTTCAAGGTGAAAACGGCGAATTTGGCCGAAAGGTGACAAGTTTGCACCCCTGCACACAGATACAGAGGAGACCGGACTCGAACCTTCGCCGTATCGTCCAGCCAGGTGTCCACCGTGTCGCAGGCCGAGCGCAGATCCGACTCTCCGAACTCGTACTTCTTCGACCAGCCGAGCGGAGCGTAGCGCAGGCGCTCCTGGATGACGGCGTGGAACCAGGCCAGGAGGAAGTACAGACGAGCTCGTTCGTTAGGAGCCTGAGAGAAGAGAGACAGATGAATAAACCAGCTAACCACTGCAGATGGAGAATTAATGAAGAGGAAACACTGACAGTAGATATGAATCTATATATGACCAGTGCTGGCAAAATGAGCTCTGGTAAGCCCCGCCCCCCTTAGTTACCGTTGCTACCTCGGACAAACAGAGTTGCTCATGCTCTCACAGTGAGAGCGGTCAGCGTGAAAACCTCGATGTTTTTGCACAATTTTGGACACATAAGGCCTCCAAATGGGGATTAAATATTCCATGGAGGGATTTATTAAATATTCAACAATAAATACAGTGGGTAACTCGAAGCGAGGGTTTATAGATCACGATACAAGCGTGATAAATCTCATATTACGATCGCGGATGACAACATGCAGGATCAACACTGTTCATGTATCACAGCGTACGATTACATTAATGTACATTTAACCAGTTTAATATGAAGAGGCCTTCGTTTATGTGTTTTTGACCTACACTGTACAAGACTCACTAACTTTAACGTTAGCTAGTTTTATCCAGAGATACCTCGCTGAAGCACAAGATAACATTAACGTGCTCGAGCAGATGAAGAGTGTAACTTAATGAGTGTATGACGAGCAGAAAATGAACGTTTTTGTCTTCATTTGTATCGGGGTTGAATACTTACGGACATTTTGCTCAGTTTTGTTTGGGTTTATGAAATGTAATAAAGTAAATGATATTCAGGATAGCTGGAATCAAGCACCACACGCACATCGTTTATACATTTCTGAAGCATAAACACCATAAAACCGATGCGAGCTTCAGATCTTCCAGTGTTTCTCAATGGAGCTGAAAATTCTCCAAGCTCCGCCCCCATGCAACTGATACTCCACTGCCATTGGCTAGTCTGTGTTCGAGGGGAGGGGCTTACCGATAGCTCAATTGAACAGTTCTGAAGCTTCCAAAGCAAAACGTTGCATCTGTTCCTCCAATTCTTTTCTTAATAATCATGACTATATTAATAATCATAATAGCTATTTTTTCTATTTTATCTTTTGTAGTTATAAGAACAGATGCAATAAAGAAAGTGCATACTGTTTTTTTCATTTTACAACAAAAGCATTCAAGTAAGAAAAACAATCAAATGTAAAAATCCCTTTAGTGTGTTTAGTACAAATTAATTAATTAACTACAAAAGCAGTTCAAGAGCAGCGAGTGATTCCCTCGTCTGTTTAATTAACATTAATGAAACACGGTCTATATATATTAAGATCTACTGTAATACACGGATTTAATGTAATGTTACACATCAGATGTGTTTCTCCAAACGTTCACTTAAGACATGAATATTTAATATTGCGTAAATACTGTATTTATCATGAGAAGCGAGCGGAGAACAGGTACTCCTCTCGGAAAACCTACAAATTAAGATAATTATAGATGCTTAATTACTATCTGGAGCATTGGGATCACTAGACGAGGGCTTAATTGACTCATTTTTGTGAAAATGCCTTTTTTTTGTTGCTTGTAGCTTAAAATTAGCCCGTGAATATTCACACATTTTGCAGCACAGGTCACATGCAATTATGCATCATAAAATGCACATTTGTATCAAAGTGGTTAAAGCTACTGAAAAATAATGGTCCTTATGATTATATCCTATCACACAAATCAAGTAAATATGAATCAGATGCAGTGCACCGGAGACTCAGTGTTGCAGGAATCGCTTCTAGCGGTGATGATGCTCACCTTACACATGCGCGCCACAGGAATATTGCTAAATGTACGCAGCATATTGGCCTTCATACCAGGAGGAGGCTCGAACACAAAGATGCGTCCGGCCCGCAGCAGGTTCACAGGGACCTGAGGGAGACACGGTTAACCGTCAGACGACGCATTACGACACAACAGTGAGCACAGGAAGTGATGCGTGACCTTGGGGTTGATCTCCATGGTGAGGAAGAGCCGGAAGCTGGCATGCGGCTGCATGGAGTGAAGCTTCTTCTCCAGCTGCATCAACCAGCCGGGAGCCAGATGAACGTTCTCCAGCATCACCCACCTGACACACAAACACACGTCAGATCACGTGACCAGCAGCCCTGACCAATCAGGAGAGTGAAGGGTCAGCTGGTCTCCTCTCACCTGCCGGACTTCACCGCTGTGTTGATGTCTCTGTCAGCCTTATTGAAGCCTTCAGCAGAACCTGGACCGCACACAGGGTCAGTGAATAAATGGGAAACTGAACTCCGCTATTTCATTATACATGTAAAAGTAATGCATTACTTTACTAGTAACTTGAAAAAGTAACTGGCTGTGCACGTGCTGAAGGTTCTTACCGATGGAAATGGAGGTGATGTGTTTGTTCTGCTCAGCTGCGAGATCACGCACCAATCCGCTGGCATCGTATCCGGGCACGGAGCACATCAGCACCGGCGTCCCCGGCTTCACCTGCACACAAGAGCACTAATTCAGCATCCGCAGCATCACAGCGTCAGCACACCACAGACACGCGTCCCTACCTCACTGTCCACGATGTTGGCCAGGTCCAGCGGCTGTTCGATGATGGCCATGAAGTTTTCTCCCATGACTTTAGATACGAAGATGTGTGACATGGCAAGCAGACGGTCGGGTCTGAATGCTTGGATCAGCAGCAGCTGGTGGACGGCCTGACCGATCAGAGCTGAGGACACACAAACACACATCACTCCTGTAGCCTTTCAAAGGGAGCTGTGTGTGAAAA
>CM041808.1:1278690-1283690 GCA_023376895.1 Aspiorhynchus laticeps
AAGGTTACATTAGAATTGTAGGTGTGCGTCAGGCAGCTTTATCAGCGGGGCACGAGATGTGATGATGTACACTACCGGTCAAACGTTTTAGAACAGTACGATCTTCAATGTTTTTGAAATAAGTCTCTTTTGCTCACCAAGCCTGCATTTATTTGATCCGAAGTAAAATTGAAATATTTTTACTATTTAAAATAACTGTTTTTTATTTAAATATATTTTAAAATTAATTTATTCCAGTGATTTCAAAGCTTAATTTTTAGCATCATTCCTCCAGTCACATGATCCTTCGGAAATCATTCTAATATTCTGATTTGCTGCTCAAGAAATGTTTATTATTATTATTATTATTATCAATATTTATTAACAGCTGAGTGTTTTTTTTTCAGGATTCTTTGATGAATAGAAAGATCTGTATTTATCTGAAATAAAAAGCTATTGTAACATTATACACTATTCCATTCAAAAGCTGTATCATTTAAATTTTTTGGTAAAGAAATTATAGAAATTAATAGTATTATTTAGCAAGGATGCTTTAAATTGATCAAAAGTGATGATAAAGATTTATAATGTCACAATTTCAGATAAATGCTGCGCTTCAGAACTTTCTATTCATCAAAGAAACCTGAAAAAACTACTCCGCTGTATTCAACATAATAATAAAAATTTCTTGAGCAGCAAATCAGAATATTAGAATGATTTCCGACAGTAGCTATGTTTCCATACACCTATTTTTAAGCGCATTTTGGAATATCGCATAAAAAAAAAAAAACGCTGGATGGAAATGCGCATTACTTATACACATATTTGAGTATGATACATTTATCCGGTAAGAAAAAATGCGCATAAACTACACATTTACCGAATAAATTCCTCCATGCGCATCGAAAAAGTCATGTGACTTTGAGCTATGAGACGGGATAACTTGACTAACCAGCGGTTAACCGATCTCGTTCACAGCAGATATATGTTGTTATGGTCGTTCTGAAATGTCTGAGGAAAGTCTATCAAAGTATTTCTGTATAATTGTCTTAAACACGACTGTGTTCTCAAACATCAGCATCCGCCTCCGAAAGTAATAACCGCATTTATTGTGTCGTCTCCTCGCTAGGTGCAAGTCATTTATGTCATATATGAAAATTATTATATTCAGTGGCTTCTCTTGTATTCTTAGTGATATTTAGTGCCACGGTTTACCTGGACGTGACGATTTTGTTCTCTTTGACTCGTTGGATGGAAACGGTGGTTTATTCGCAAATGTTTTATGCGATATTCCAGTTTTGCGCATTAATTTAGCAGTGCTTCAGTAACTCTCACCGGTTGAAGCGCTTCAGCATGATGGCGTTCTCGGTGCACAGGTCATCAGCGGGCAGGGAGTTAGCCTGCCAGCGAAGCCTCTCGTCTGCATTGGACAGATACTCCGTCCTGGCGATGTCCGTACGGAACTGGACCGGGAGAAAGAGCAGGTCAGAAGGGGTTTAAAGCACCGGGTGTGGCTTTATCACATTAGTCTGTCATTATACCTGAATGTTGGCCTGCTGGAGGTGATGGGACCAGGTGGTGAAGAGGTTCTGTCTCATCTGCTGGTCGAAGTAACCAGCGTAAGCGATGAAGGCGGCGGAGAGCAGACAGTCTCCGGCGATGGTGGACATCTGGTTCTTGAAGGTCTCGCTGGTCTTTTCCCATCGCTCCCTCTCAGCAGATAAACTCTTCAGCAGGGCTGTGCTGCGGTTCACCTGCACAGGAGATTAAACACTAGTCAGTAGACTAATCCACCACAGGTTTCAAAAATCAGTCAGAGCTCACGTGTGTCTCTGCAGCACAAAAGCAGTCATAAGTAACAGGTATATTTGTAGCAATAGACAATACATTGTATGAGTCAAAATTATCCATTTTTCTTTAACGCCAAAAATCATGTTCCATAAAGATAGTAAATTTCCTACAGTAAATATATCAAAACTTAATTTTTGATTAGTAATATGCATTGCTAAGAACTTAACTTTAAAGGTGATTTTCTCAATATTTAGATTTTTTTGCACCCTCAGATTCCAGATTTACAAATATTGTTCTATCATAACAAACCATACATCAATGCAAAGCTATCGATTCAGCTTTCAGATGATGCATAAACCTCAATTTCACAAAACTGACCCTTATGACTGGTTTTGTGTTCAAAGGTCACATTTATGCATTTTGATGCTGTATGATCACAAACTGAACCTAAAACAGGACTTGTGATGCTCTCTCTCTGTTCTGCGTTCACGTTTATTGATTTAAAAGAATTGCGTGTTGGCTTAACCAGCTTCTTTGACTATTTTAATGTCTAAAATCAGATTAAAAAGACAGTAGCACTAAATAAGATTAATTTTAATGAAACTACATTTGATTAAAATCCTTTTCAAAGGCAACAACGGAGTAAACGACTTCCTCTAAGCAGCAGAAATACTGCATCGCATTAATCTGTGCCGATTAGTCGTCGTACCTTCGCCTCCACGGTGGCCAGATCAGCTTTGATAGCCTGAGCTTCAGAGATCAGCATGGCGTACTCCTCCTTATAGCGTGCGATGCTAGCCTCCAGATCCCGGATCATCTGCTCCACCTCCTCAGCCTTGGTCTTGTTGTCTGTAGCGTCGTCCTCCAGCTTCTGCAGCTCGTTCCTCAGCGGCTCGACCCGCTTCAGCATGTCTGCGTAGTTCAGCTGAACACAAAGCCAGAGGTCGGTCAGCAGCGGCGGCAGACCTCGTTCAGACAGAGCTTCAGCGGTCGGTGTCGTACCTGAGCGATGGCCCATTTGACCATCGGCCCGCAGGCCAGCGAGGCCCGGTTCACCTGCTCGTAGTTGTAGCTGGGGTTGGACATGTAGTTCTTCTTCATCTTCTCACGGATGGAGTCGCTGGGACGCAGGAGGAGCGTGTTAGAATGAAGCAGACTGTGATTTCATCATGACACATGAGTAGTGTATTTATATTTAATGCCATGTCAGCATCTTAGACTATTTTTCAAGTATACAATAAAACAAACAAACACGTTATATTACTCATCATGACACCGAACGAGGATGAACTGATACAGCCAAACTCTTTGAGCTACAAGTCTTCTTGAGACTTGAAGTTAATGTATTTAAATCTGGGATGTCGATTTAACATGTTTATTAGGTGCAATTGATTGATTTGACAACAATCCAATAAGCAATATTCTATTAAAGTTGAGATACTGTCACTATTGTCTGTTTTAGCTCAACTGTTAAGTGTCTTCGATCAACACAGCAGTGTTTTAAACAAATCAAGTGAGTCAAAGATTCAGTGACTCGTTCGTAAGAGTCACTTGATTCGTTCCTGAATGAATCAGTTGAATTATTGACTCAATGACAGTTACTTGGCACTTTTGGTTTCTTATTAAGAGTATTCATTTAATAATTTAATGAATCAATACTAAATATGTTTTTTTTGTAGTGTTTATGCAATGCTTTTCTCATTTAACACAAATAACTAATCTCTCTCAGCACTAATTGACATGCATTAATTTGCGATTACATTAATTATATGGCACATCATGTAATTAATTTGATTAAAAACTTAAATCACTTGACAGCCCTGATTTCAATAACTTAAGATATTCACATGTTCATAATCAGTTAATGGTCACATGACATATTTATGACCCTGGAGCACAAAAGCAGTCAAAATTATACATTTTTCTTTTATGCCAAAAATCATTAGATATTAAGATCATGTTCCATGAAGATATTTAGTAAATTTCCTACCGTAAATATATCAAAACTTAATTATTGATTAGTAATATGCATCGCCAAGAACTTAATTTGAACAACTTTAAAGAAGATTTTCTCAATATTTAGATTTTTTGCACATGATTTGCAAATATTGTCCTATCATAACAAACCATACATCAATGGAAAGCTTATTTTATGTATACATCTCAACTTGGAAATAAATGAATACATTTTGAAATAAAATAAATCTCAAAATTGACTGGTTTTGTGATCCAGGGTCACAATATTTAAACTATTTTTAGTGTTAAATTGATTGTTTATTACATTTATGATTAATTCTCTCTTCTTTGACTCATGAACCCTGGTTTGGGATCCACGCCGTCTCATACGCGAGAGCAAGATATGAAAGAGATGATTATACCTCGTGTCCTCCGAGACAAAGTTGACTATGCTGGAGATGAAATTGTCTCTGATAATAACTTGTCTGATCTTTTTCCAGTCATGAGTCTCCTCCCCCAGCAGGAGGCAGATCGACTCTAGAGCCAGTTTAACGGCTGCCGGAGGGTTGGCCATAGCACGAACCTCAACCAGATGCTGCTTCTTAATCGAGCTGACCGCTAGAGAGGGAACGGAGGACCGTGAGGACACATGTGTTCATGCGGGGGGGCGGAGCGGCCGCGGCGCCGGAGAGAGGGACCGTGTCACGTGATGATGCCAACACACTAAACTACCAAAGTATGCTTTAAGTTTGATCACAACATATCATCGTTGCTGTTCACCGTTTGTTTGATTGCATGTTATTTACTAACTGCATGATTTTACTGTACACTTCTGCCATATGGACATCAACTTGATATAAGCTACTACTAAATATAATATGACCCTGGAGCACAAAACCAGTCATAAGTGTCAATTTTTCAAAATTGAGATTTATGCATCATCTGAAGCTGAATAAATAGCTTTCCATTGATGTATGGTTTGTTATGATAGGACAATATTTGTAAATCTGGAATCTGAGGGTGCAAAAAATCTAAATATTGAGAAAATCACCTTTAAAGTTGTTCAAATTAAGTTCTTAGCAATGCATATTACTAATCAAAAATTAAGTTTATGGTAGGAAGTTAACAAAATATCTTCATTGAACATTTAATATCCTAATGATTTTTGGCATGAAAGTAAAACTGATAATTTTGAGCCATACAATGTATTGTTGTCTATTGCTACAAATATAGCTGTGTTACTTATGACTGCTTTTGTGCTGCAGGGACACATA
>CM041808.1:1288690-1306190 GCA_023376895.1 Aspiorhynchus laticeps
TTATAAGTAGGTCAACAGCGCCCCCTAGAGATTAAACTCTCACTGACCCGGAGGAGCTATTACTGTTGACTATCACACACCGAACATGTAGTGCTTCACAGATTAAATACAGCTATCATAACACTCGATATAATCATCATTCAGACAAGAATGAGCCACACACTGCTGATCTCATCACTAACACACCCTGAGCACATGTGAGTTATGTTTTCATCTTATCAGCAAGACATATCGGCATTTTTCATATCAGGCCGATGCCGATATTTACATTTAAAGCCGTTATCGGCCGATAATATCACGCATCACTAATAGCATGGGTTTGAGTGCCAGGGAAAGCATTACTGATCAAATGCATGAAATGTATGGATGATAGCACATGCCGAACGCACCTGTTGAAGAGGGCAGGTGAGGTGGCCGCTCTGTCCTTCAGCCCCTCGGACGACGGGTTCATGGTGAACACCACGTGCAGGTTCCTGATCACCTGACTGGTGAACCACTTGTACAGCTCCTCGTGAGTGTCCAGCATCAAGCCCTCCTTCTGCGCTCCTTCCTTGCACTGCGTCATCAGGGTGGCGTACTCGTCGCCCTCGAACAGGCCGGGCACCTGCAACGGCACAGAGCGCTCAGAACACACAGGGCTATATAAAACTATGATGAAAGAAAAACTATTCATCAGCATGCATTGACAGGCATGTGATCAGCTAGAGACAAAAAAGAAGGAAAATCTGACCACGCCCACAAGCCACGCCCCCAGCACTTATTATTCAAAATATATATTTTAGCACATTAAAAGATATATATTATACTGTAAGAATACATACTATTGTCCTGTAAAAAATAAGCAGCATTTTAATCATGATAATATGATATATTATAATAGAGTACTATAATATATTATAGTAAAGTATATAGAATTGTTATTATTATTATTAAAGTACCTGGCAAAAGTTTGGAAACATTAAAAATAATGATTCTGAAATAATTATCTTCTGCTCATCAAGGCTGAATTTATTTGATTAAAGTAAAAAAAACAAAAAAAACAGCAATATTGTGAAATATAATTACAAATTTTAATATATTATAAAATGTAATGTTATTCCTGTGATGCAAAGCAGAATTTTCTTCATTACTGTCACATGATCTTTTAGAAATCATTACAATTTATTTGACTCAAGAAACATTTCTGATTATTATCAATGTTGAAAACAATTTTGCTGCTTCATATTTTGTGTGGAAATGTTGATGCACTTTATTTTTCAGGATTTTTTGATAAATATAAAGTTTAACGAACAGCATTTAATTTGCATTTATCAAATATATTAAAGCATTTATTAAACAGAAATCATTTTAAATGTCTTCCCTCACTTTTTTTTATCACTTTCATGCATGAATAAAATTATTAATTTCTCTCTCTTTTTTCAATCTTATACAAAATGTTTGAGTCGCATCATTGTTTCCACAAAAATATTAAGCAGCAAAACTGTTTTTAGCACTGATAATAATGAGAAATGTTTCTTGAGCAGCAAATCAGCATATTAGAGTGATTTCTGAACTTCTCTTTGTAGACAACAACATATTTATAAACGTTTCTAATGACGAATGTTGCGTTCCTATATGCAAATTAAAGCGGCTCGAACCAATCACAGCGCAGCACTAACAGTGAATCGAAACTAAACACAGTACTGTAACAGCAGACATGTAGCGCGTCATACAGTCTGTTATATAATTACATAACAACCGTTGGGGTTTTATGACAGCTCGAGCAATCTCAAATATTCACCGCACTTCATAAAAAGTCACCGGGTCGAGTAACGAGTTTCAGCGCTGATTCTGGTGCTTTGAATCATTTGAATGCTTTTAACTGTCCTGCAGGTGGCGCTGTGTGCTCATACAGCGCTCTCAGGATCATTCCATGAGTTATGTTTCAGAAAACAATCATTATCATTAATCATTAATTATTTAGGTAATAGCTTAAAGGGACAGTACACCCAAAAATGAAAATTCTGTCATCATTTACTCATCCTCAAGTAGATCCAAACCTGTATGAATGTGTTTGTTCTGAACACAAAGGAAGATATTCTGAAGAATGAGGGAAACAGAGCAGCTCTGGGGCACCATTGACTTCCATAGTGTTTTTTTTCTCCTACTATTGAAGTCAATGGTGCCCCAAAACAGCCAGGTTACAAACATTCTTCAAAATATCTTCCTTTGTGTTCAGCAGAACAAACACATTCAAACAGGTTTGGAACTACTTGAGGCTGAGTAAATGATGACAATTTTCATTTTTGGGTGAACTATCCCTTTAAGTCCATTTGCATGATTTCAATCATCATGCAGTAACCCCCCCCACCCCTTCCCAAAAAACCTCGGATCTACGTGAATCACATGGGTCGTCCCTCAAATACAGAAATCGGTATATACGTAAAAATCACATCCTTGATTAATCTTATGTCGTAGCAAAAATCATGTGCTCATGCGACCACAACTGAGAAAGTTAGTCTGCGGAGAGACGGCGAGCGGTTGTTCTTCACGGGCCGCACCTCTCCGTTGGCCAGCAGCGTGTTCATGCGCTCCAAGAAGCCCGAGTCCAGCACGTTCGACTCGTCCATGATGAAGGCGATCTTCTCGTTCTTGCAGCCGGAGCGGCGGAGGACCGTCCGCAGGTCTTCGTCAAAGTCCTCGCCGGTGTATTTCCTGTGGACCTGTGAGGATACCATCCGTTACTAAAGCCCCAAACCACCATAACACCTGACAGACAATTATTAGTTTGTTCTAACCTTGATCTGATAGACACTCAGTCCGTTCATCCAGGCCACGAAGCGGGAGAGCGTGGTCTTTCCAGCACCGCTGACGCCGATCAGGAGCAGGTGACCCTGCGGCTGACGGAAGATTCTGGAGCGAGAACATCAGCGGGTTAAATTTACATTTAGGTCACATGTGTCCCTGGAGCACAAAAGCAGTCATAAGTAACACAGGTATATTTGCAGCAATAGCCAACAATACACTGTATGAGTCAAAATTATAAATTTTTCTTTTATGCCAAAAATCATTAGGATATTAAGATCATGTTCCATGAAGATATTTAGTAAATTTCCTACCGTAAATATATCTAAAATTTATTTTTGATTAGTAATATGCATTGCTAAGACTTCATTTGAACAACTTTAAAGGTGATTTTATCAATATTTAGATTTTTTTGCACCCTCAGATTCCAGATTTTCAAATATTGTCCTATCATAACAAACCATACATCAATGGAAAGATTATTTATTTCTAAAAATTGACCCTTATGACTGGTTTTGTGCTCCAGGGTCACATTTAGTCATTTGCTAAATGAGCAAAGAGCAATAATATTCAAGTGCTATAACAAGTCTCGGTTAGCCTAACGCAGTACACAAAGCAAGTTTTTGTTTTTTAAAGTTATTTCTATAATAAACAAAAAGGAAACAAGTAGATAGAATAGAAAAAGAATAGAGAAAGCTAGTGTTAGAGAACTTTTTTTTGTTTTTAAAGAAGCAGTTAGAATACGAATAGAGCACAAGTGTTAGAGGATCAAGTGTTTTTTTGTTTTTAATAATAGATATAGATAATAATAGATAGATAAAATAGAATTATAATAGAGAGTGCTAGAGTTACAGAGTCAAAGATGTAAGAGATGCTGATTCTTGAAGACGGCTCAGGACTCAGCTGCTCGAGGGAACTTTTAATGTAAAAGTCTGTGAAAGTGATTGTGTGATGAACAATAAAGCGTCGTTCACTTGCAGAACACAAGCTTCTAGAAGCACATAAGTCTGAAGTCATTAATGTAGGTAAAGATGTGCAGAACCAGTGCTGGCAAACATTAATGCATTGAGTTTAATGCAGCAGCTGTTGGTAGCCAGTGCAGATTGAGCGTGACGTGTGTTCTTTTCGGCTCATTAAAAATGAATGCCGTGTTAATTGTAGAGGTTTGATAGAGCTGGCTGGAAGACCTAAATAACAAACTGTTGTTTCCTCAGGCTCTCTGTACCTGTCGATCCTCAGCACGTGATCCAGAACCTCATTGAAGAGCACCAGAGGAACGTCCAGCTCCTCCTCGTAGAACACCTTCAGCCTGGCCTTCACGTAGTCACGCAGCTCCTCCTGCTCCACCGGAACGTAGTCCTGCAGGAGAACAGAAGCGGTCAGTCGTCTCGGAGTCTGCGGTGACGTCCGGTAGAGGTCAGCCGGTCACTCACCTTGGACAGCCAGTTGCTGTAGAGGATGGGTCGGTTAAGGGCTTTGTCACGGTCGATGTTGGGAAAGTGTTTGAGGGCGACCGTGTCTATGTTCTCAACGGTCCAGCGTCTCTCCTCGTCCTCCACCAATCTGCCGGGAGAATCAGCTCAATCCGTGTGCAACGTCACAAGAATCAACACATACTTATAGGATTGCTGCTGATGCACATTTTGATAGGCTTTGAAATGTAACACTGAGACGAAAATGCAACATTGTTCCAAAACAGGAAGCAAAATTGTAACAGTGATCTACAGAGCCTTAAAGGGACAGTTCACCCAAAAAATGAAAATTACCCATGATTTACTCACCCTAAAGCCATCCTAGGTGTACAAGACTTTATATAGACTTTATCTTATAAGATAAGAATCGGAGTTATATTTAAAAAAGCTTTATAATAGCAGTGAATGGGTGTCCAAAAGAAGTCCAATAAAGCACATTCACTCATAATAAAGTCAAGTCATGTTTATTTATACAGCGCTTTTAACAATACTGAGTGCGTCAAAGCAGCTTTACAGTATTAAACATGAAAATGGTGTCAATAATGTAAACTGACAATAGTAAACACTCAATTTTCAGTTAAAGGCTAGGGATTACTGTTTTATATATTAAGATTTATATTTTATAAAATCAATTAATTAGAGATGCTATTTTGATCATATTTAAAGAAGCTATTAAAACGGAATCCAGAAATTTAATGGAAAACAGAATTAAAAATAGACAATAAACTGAATATTTCATATCGCCTTGAAAACAATTTCTGTTAAACTTTAAATAAATTGCTGTTTAAGTTTCACGGTTTCAAATAATTAGACATGCTTTTTGATGAATACAATTTAAATGTGAACATTAAAACAGTCTAGAAGAAAAAATTGAATTTTGAAGAAAAAAAATAAAGCAGTATTTGTTTATAATGTTTTAAATATGGATATTTTTCTTACAAAAAGCATTGATTCGCTACAGGAGGCCTTTATTCACCCCGGAGCTGTGTGAGGAACTTTTTATTATGGGTGGATGTGCTTTATTGGACTTCTTTTGGACACCCATTCACTGCCATTATAAAGCCTGGAAGCTTTTTTAAATATAACTCCGATTGGATTCGTCTGAAAGAAGAAAGTCTTATACACCTAGAACGCCTCGAGGGTGAGTAAATCATGGGGTAATTTTGATCTTAGGGTGAACTACCCGTTTAAACCCACCGGTCCTGGAAGAGTCGCAGTGCTTCGTGAGCCCAGATGCGGATCAGTCCCTCCACAGGCAGCGTCTCCAGCGGCCGCAGCGCCTCAAAGATGCCTCGGACCCAGCGGGTCATCTCTCTCGGAGAGTAGATGTAGTGAGGCTGCGTGTCCTGAGTGAACCGCTCCTGTTCAAACACACCAGAGAGAGCTCAATACAAAGCATTCATCAGCTTAAACCCACGAGCATTCATAGCTTTCATCACGTGACCGGCTCGAAGAATATTTAGATCACCTCTCAAAAGACATGTGAACAATTTAAGTTTTGGCCGTTTGCATCCATATTAAGCACCCGCCGCAATATTTCAAATCACTAAAAACAGCGCGACAAAACACTTAAAGTGCCTTTAATGTATTTAAAACAGTGATATTAAAAGATTAAACTCAGTATACACCTTACTGATGATGCATACTTTATACACACAAGCAGATGAGCCTGGAATATGAATGCAATGCGCTTAATGTTCAGTGTTTTCTTTATAATGGTTTTCTATGGGAAAACATTTAATGTGGAACTTTGCGTATTGTGTTCATCTGCTTGCCTGCATCATCAATAAGCCTTTTAACTCTTTCCATGCCAAACACGCAATTTTCCGCATTCTTGCTATTATGCGCTTCTGAATGAGTCTAGAAATCACTCGATCAAAAACACAGACGAGGAAGACACAGAAACCAGCGATGTATGCATATGCATATGAAAAATAATGCGATCATTAACACTAACCGCATATAAATGAAAACTGCCTAATGTTAGCGAGTGAGATGTGGATCCAGAAAGAGCTTTGGGATACTGATGGAAGCATCTACTGCAGCTTTGCTTTAATAATATTACTGAATATGATCCAGATGTAGTATTTGATAAAAATGCGATTTTCTCAGCTTTTTGCTTTTTTATGAAACCTACCTACATTCAAGTGTTGATAAAAAAACAATGCTTGAAGCTAGAATAAAACTGATTTTTTTGTTTGAAAGCAGAGGGTTTGATCTTTTTCTGATCTGATGCATGTTCTGATATTCATGCAACAAAATATTCTATGATATTTTAGTGAAAATCGGCAAAAACGCTGTAAACATCGGCAAACTGCGTAAAAATAGCTGGCGGTCAGTGGAGCAAAGCCTAGTTTTCTAGTTCCTATAAGGGTGTCAGGTGAAAACTATTAATTAAGCGGTTAAAATGCAAACCTGAGACATGGTGTAGAACTCGACCATGGCCGCGGTGAGCGGTTCGGCGAAGGTCCGCAGCGACGGGATGAGTCTGAGCATGGCTCTGTTGAAGGTGCCGTAGATCTGCGTGAGCGAGGCAGGGCCGGGATAATCCACGTACACCACCGGCACGTGACGCAAGAACCTGCAAACGTCACACGAGTTAGATCAGGACATCTCTGAACACATCTCTGCCTTTAGTGATGAGGAGGACAGGCGAACCTGTAGGTGAGCGGCTTTCTGCCGGGGTCTGTGGGAGGGTTACAGGCGCCCACGAACTGGATCCGCTCCAGCTTCACCCAGGTCTGGTCTGAGGTGCGGTAGAAGCCGCCGTGCTCCACCATCTGAAGACAACACACCACGTGTTACACCACACACACACACACCACCGCAGGAGACACAGCGAGACGCACCTGTCTGATGAAGGAGATGACCCGCTGCGTGCCGTACTTGTCCATGTCGGGCAGGTTGATCTCGTCGCAGAAGAGCACCAGCCATTTGCCCAGCTGCACCGGAGCCAGAACCACGCCGTTGGGAGTCCTGCGGTACTCGCAGTAATGATCGAACGTCTTCAGAAGCAGCTCTGGAGTCGTAGCGCTGGAGAAGTTCAAACCCACCACCTGGAGATAAACACACATCTCACAAGTGTCCAAGCAGTCTACCCAGCATCATAGAACACAGCTAGGAACCCTGCACTGGATCATCTGTAGGACCCTATGATGTCCACGACGCTGAATCCAATCATAAAAACAATTTACTGTATAACACGGAGCGTCACGGATACATCAAAAGTAGATCGGTACACTTAAATCAAAACACTAGACTAGTGTCTGTGAATATTAAGCCACAAAAATGCCATTTAAATATGAATACGGTTGTTCTCTTTGTGATTGAATGTGCGGTTTCGTTTAATACACACCTCAATATATGAACATGATCTCTAGAACTGCTCTGAGAGTCACTTCATGAGCATTTCTTTTGAGTAAAACTATTGTTATATCAAAGATCTTCATAGCAAGCTGTCAAAATAAAAGTTCGGTTTGACTTGAAGAAACTACGACAGAAATATTACTTCATTTAATGATAGTACTACTACTAATAAAATTATTAAAACCAGAAAAATTATTTACCGGAATTAATTTAGCAGAAAAAAATGCAAATACACAGTATTTCTGAAAAAATAAATAATAAATTATTTTTTATAAAATCAATTAATTAGAGATGCTCTTTTGATAATTAATATTTAGAGAAACCATTAAAATGGAATCCAGAATATTAATGGAAAACAGAATTAAAAATAGCCAATAAAAATGAATATTTCATATCGCCTTGAAAACGTAATTTCTGTTAAACTTTTAATAAATTGCCGTTTAATATTAAACCGGTTTCGAAACATTTTCCATTTCAAAATTCCATACTTTTCCAGACTCAAATTTCCAGACCATATTTAACATAAATGGTTCATAGAGCATTATTTTCACCTTTATATTTGGTATATAGTACCATATAGTAGTAGTATGTGTAAATATTTTTATTTTCTCAGGGTTTTTTTCATTGATTTTCTCGAAGTGACAACACACAGTCTCTAAAATAAAAAATAAAATTAATAAAATACAACAGACTTTTACATGCACACAAGAAACTGTGTCCTCGAGAAGCTATTCACATGTGCATGGAAATGTTTTGCATGGTTACGCATTGCAATTTCTGGTTTTATATAACCTATTTCTCCTCTGTGCATGCATCTATTCATTACTATGAATAAAATGATAGCATGGATGCACATGAATTATCAGAGATCTACCTGGTCAAAATTTTGCTTTTCTTACAGTAGTACCTCTAATATCAAGGACTAATGTCCAATTTAACATCGTCTGTGGTGCTGGAGAAACCATGACATGAAATGGGCTAATAGCATAAAATTTGCCAAGTTCAAGGGTCTATAAAAAAAGACAGGTACTGTAAAAAAAAGGGTTTAAGTTTGGCTTTCATTGGGGCAGTATGCCATATTTCAAGGCCTTTAATGCATAGTCAAGAAACCACACGCAAATGTGCTGAAGGCACAACAGGTGGCTCAGTGTGCATCGTCCTATATGCTAAGTTTAATGGTTTCTTGTGCGCACATAAAAGTCTGTATATGTTTATATTTGCAAAGTCCATGAGGCTAATTAATACGGTGCTAAGAATATAGTGAGAAGAAGCCCAAAATGCTTAAAACCGGCATTTTGCATAATGAAAATGTGCACCTTGAATTCATTCAGTCGTATTTGACGATCACTAAACAGCTGCCATGAAACCTCACTTCTTGCACGTTACATTTATTTTCATAAAATTATGAATTTTCTATTATAAAAAAAAAACTAAATAGGGGAAAAGTCTGAAAACACAAATATTTTTCCATACTCTGCTTTCTCTTTTCTATACTTTTCCAAACCCCGTAGGAACCCTGATTAAAAGTTTCACGATTTCAAATAATTAGACATGCTTTTTGATGAATACAATTTAAATCTAACCATTAAAACAGAGTCTAGGAAAAATTAAAATAGAAAAAAAAAATGGAATTTAGAAAAAAACTAAAACTGATTTCATAAGGCCCTACATCTGTAAGAAGAGATCCTGTCTTTCTGAATGTAATCTATTAAAGTGACCGCTCCTCACCTCCATGTCCGGCAGGGCTCTCAGGGCGCTGAACAGGGTCATGGTTTTCCCGGAGCCCGGCGGCCCACAGAGCACCAGAGGCTTGTGTTCGGCCAGCCAGGTGTAGAGCAGAGCTTCGTGACGCACCGTGTCCAGAGTGGGCACCACCACGTCCGGCGACGCCACCTTGTGCGTCTCCACCTCGATCTGAGGCACCTTCCCCTGCCAGGACTGCCACTCGCCCGTGATGCACACCTGAGGATTCAGAGCAGCGTTAGCGTCACACGCTCAGACTCGCACTCAAGCTGAGACCGCGTCTGCTCGCACCTCGTAGTCGATGATCGGCACGTTCGGCGCGGACGGGAGCGACACGGTGGTGATGCGCCGAATGTATTCTCCCAGCTCCGCTCGCATCTTCAGCCTGCTGTCGCCCGAGAAGGACCACAGCACCGCGTAGATCAGGTATTTCTGCACGACAGAGGTTAAAGGTTAGCACGTGTTTGTCATTTGTGTCCCTGGAGCACAAAAGCAGTCATAAGTAACACGTATATTTATATGAAATACATTGTATGGGTCAAAATTATGAATTTGTCATTTATGCAAAAATCATTAGGATATTAAGATCATGTTCCATGAAAATATTAAGTAAATTTACTACCGTAAAATTAATGTTTGATTAGTAATATGCATTGCTAAGAATTTAATTTGAACAACTTTAAAGGTGATTTTCTCAATATTTTGTTTTTATTGCAGATTTTCAAATATTTGCATCTCGACCAAATATGTGACCCTGAACCACAAAACCAGTCAAAAGGGTACATTTATTTTAAATTGAGGTTTATGCATCATCTGAAGCTGAATAAATAGCTTTCCATTGATGTATGGTTTGTTATGATTGGACAATATTTGTAAATCTGGAATCTGAGGGTGCAAAAAAAATCTAAATATTGAGAAAATCACCTTTAAAGTTGTTCAAATGAAGTCTTAGCAATGCATATTACTAATCAAATTAATTTTACGGTAGGAAATTTACTAAATATCTTCATGGAACATGATCTTAATATCCTAATGATTTTTGGCATAAAAGAAAAATGTATAATTTTGACTCATACAATGTATTGTTGGCTATTGCTACAAATATACCTGTGTTACTTATGACTGCTTTTGTGCTGCAGGGACACATATATTCTCTGATTCTGAACTAAACTGGATGACGTCACTGAATCAATGATGAACTTTAACTGAAAAATTGAGTGTTTACTATTTTTCCCATTTAACACCGTAAAGCTGCTTGGACACAATCTGTATAGTTAAAGGCTCTGTGTGTGTAAAGGCGCACCTGCATGTATTTCTCCAGCTGCTCGATGGGCATGGGGAAATCAGGGTGGTTGTTGTTGTAGAGGGCCACGTTGCGGCAGGCCTGATGCAGCATGGAGAAGAGCGAACTCAGCGAGCGCAGCCGCGTGAAGTCCATGATGTGCTCCATCTTTGACGCGTGTTCCAGAGCTTTGATGACCAGACCGGTGGAGGTGAAATACGGCTGGAGAATCGCAGCAGCGTCTCTCTGGATCTGTGGATTAAACGCATTTAATACAAGTACATGCATGAAGGATTATAGAGAAGCATGCCAGATAAACAGCATGCAGAACGGGACTATTGTTATCAGGGTCTATGTTCCATCAGTACTTCTAGATTCTTGCTTCAATGTTTTTAATCCAACCATACTATATCATATTTGATGTGAAAGGCCTCTAAATGATCAAAACTATTCGGTTTCACACTCAATCTCCTGCATGTCTTCTAAGTGTTTTATCCAGTCAAAGCTCTTTTAGTGTAATTGTACTTCAGCTGCTGCTTCAGAGTCAAATCTTGACTGATTTTGATCAAGTAAGCGTCAGAATAACTGCAGTCATATCTCCAGATGAACACTTTCTGGACTGAAGCAGCTCAGCTTTACTTGATTCTCCATCAATCATGTTTTAGTCTCAAATCTGATCATCAGGATCTTTTGAGGAGCTTTACTTTCACTGTTCCTCAGCGGAGGAATGATCTTCTGAGGAGCCTTTATTATTCATCTCTCAATCAGCATTGCATTATATGTTTGGATCACTTACATCTCATCTTAATAAGACATATTATTGTAGATATAGTGTGACCACTGATTAGGGTTGCAAAAAAGTTGGAAAATTTCCAGTAAATTTGGGAAACTTACCGGGATTTTTTGGAAAGTTTCCGGAAATTTACTGGAAATTTTCCACCCCTTTGCAACCCTACCACTGATATTGATATAGTTTTATGTGGTTAGGCTTCACGCCGGCGTACCTGCAGCATCGGCGAGGCGGTCTCCTCGCTCTCGTCCTCCGTGGCCTTCCTCATGCGCTGGGCCTCATCCTCGCCCTCATCCAGCGGGATGCTCCGCAGACGAGCCAGGAAGTTATTGAAGATCATATCAGTGCTGAGAACATCCTCGCTGAACCAGACCATCCCGCAGCGGGACACGGTGGCCAGCGTGGCGTACTTCAGGTCCTGCACCTCGAACATGACGCGCACCTGTGTGACGAGAGCATCATCAGCATCATCATCATCATCATCATCATCATCAGACTCCATCACTAGATCAGCTGCTCCGTACGTTAGGCGGCAGGCTGAGACGCTCTCCGTTGGGAAGCGTCAGGAGTTTGTTGTCGTCCAGCACAGAGTTCAGATTCTCCACCCACTCCGGATCCACGTCTCCGTCGAAGATGATCCACTGACGCTTCTGCAGCTCTCCACGAACGTTATCGATGATCCTGAGTGAGCGCAAACACAGTCAAGTCACCAGTGTTGGGGAAGTTACTTTTAAAAGTAATGCATTACAATATTGCGTTAATCCCTCCCGAAAAAGGAACTAATTATGTTACTTTTTTAGGACTCTATGATTTGCGTGATGCAGAAAACACGGACGGAATCTAGTCATAAAAACTGTATTTATAGTATAACGTCACGGAGTTTGTCAAAGTTTGGATGAATTAATCAAAAGCAGGTCACTTAAATCAAATGGTGATCTGGACTAGTATCTGATGTGAATCTGAATCCTGCATGTGTCTCTGTGTGAATGGAGCAGGGTTTTGTTTACTACATACACAGAGCGCGTGATTTCAGCGTCTGACGTCTCAATGAAGACATAAATACATCAACAATATCTCCAAAACTGATCAAAACCAGCATTTTACCATTTCATTTGAGTAAAACTAGTCATATCATATACACACAGAACTTTACTCGGCAACCCGTCAAAATAAAAGTCCTGTTTAACTTGAAGACATTGTGTCAGAAATAGCTATATTACTATTATTTAGTAGAATGTACGTAATACTACTACTGTTGAAAAATAATAACACTATTTTATTAAGAAATAATCACAAAATATTTTAATTTTAATAGTAAATCCCCTTTATTTGCCTAAAATGTAAATGTTTAATTTTCATTAATTAAAATATAAATTAAATCAATGTTTTATGGCTTCATCTGATAATCAGTAAAATTTAAATACACAACACATAATTTCTGAGGGGGGGGGGGGCATTTCATAAGCTACTGTAAGAATAAATAAAAATAGTTTGTATGCATTCAAATAATTAGACTAAAACACAGAATTTGGTAATAAAACATAAGGTGAGAAAAAAATAAAACATTTCATACGACCCTAAACATGTCATTTTTGTTACACTTTTAATACATTAATGTTAAATTGTATAAGTTTCATGATTTTAATTCATTAGACATGCTTTTTGATTAATACAATTTAATTTGACCATTAAAAAGGAGTCCAGAAAAATTAAAAAGGAAAAAACTGAATTTAGAAAAAAATATATTTCATAGAGCCCTATTTTTATGGAAAGTAATGCGCTACGCTACTTTTGAGTTAGTTTTTAAATCTGGGCAGGGCTTGCTTGCTTGTTTTTAATGTTAAAAAAAAATATTTTACAAATGTAAAGCCCTTTCACAACAAAAGTGAAGTGAATCCGGCTCAGACTGAAGAAGATGTAGATTCATGTCAAGATCAACACTATTCAGCAATAACTACAATCAAACACAAATGTGTTATTTTTGCTTCGTATGGTTGAATTGGATCATCGAAGGTCAGCAGCAAAGACATTGGTTAATAAAATTTGATTAAATGCATATTTATAATTAACATTTAATTATTGCAGGTTTGTATACTATATCCTGAGTTTGAATTTGACTTTTTATTGATTTTGAGGAACACTGAATGTGTTTTTGTGCAGGTGAGATGAGTAAATACATGTTGATATTTAGTCTAGAACTACAGTGAGATCGTGTTGATATTTAGTCTAGAACTACAGTGAGATCGTGTTGATATTTAGTCTAGAACTACAGTAAGCTCATGTTGATATTTAGTCTAGAACTACAGTAAGATCATGATGATATTTAGTCTAGAACTACAGTAAGATGTTGATATTTAGTCTAGAACTACAGTAAGCTGTTGATATTTAGTCTAGAACTACAGTAAGCTGTTGATATTTAGTCTAGAACTACAGTAAGATGTTGATATTTAGTCTAGAACTACAGTGAGATAGTGTTGATATTTAGTCTAGAACTACAGTAAGATCATGATATTTAGTCTAGAACTACAGTGAGATCGTGTTGATATTTAGTCTAGAACTACAGTAAGATCGTGTTGATATCTAGTCTAGAACTACAGTAAGATCATGATGATATTTAGTCTAGAACTACAGTAAGATCGTGTTGATATTTAGTCTAGAACTACAGTAAGATCATGATGATATTTAGTCTAGAACTACAGTAAGATGTTGATATTTAGTCTAGATCTACAGTGAGATCGTGTTGATATTTAGTCTAGAACTACAGTAAGATCGTGTTGATATCTAGTCTAGAACTACAGTAAGATCATGATGATATTTAGTCTAGAACTACAGTAAGATCGTGTTGATATTTAGTCTAGAACTACAGTAAGATCGTGTTGATATTTAGTCTAGAACTACAGTAAGATCGTGTTGATATTTAGTCTAGAACTACAGTAAGATCGTGTTGATATTTAGTCTAGAACTACAGTAAGATCGTGTTGATATTTAGTCTAGAACTACAGTAAGCTCATGTTGATATTTAGTCTAGAACTACAGTAAGATCGTGTTGATATTTAGTCTAGATCTACAGTAAGATCATGATGATATTTAGTCTAGAACTACAGTAAGCTCATGTTGATATTTAGTCTAGAACTACAGTAAGATCGTGTTGATATTTAGTCTAGAACTACAGTAAGATCGTGTTGATATTTAGTCTAGATCTACAGTAAGATCATGATGATATTTAGTCTAGAACTACAGTGAGATCGTGTTGATATTTAGTCTAGAACTACAGTAAGCTCATGTTGATATTTAGTCTAGAACTACAGTGAGATCATGTTGATATTTAGTCTAGAACTACAGTAAGATCATGTTGATATTTAGTCTAGAACTACAGTAAGATCATGTTGATATTTAGTCTAGAACTACAGTAAGATCATGTTGATATTTAGTCTAGAACTACAGTAAGATCGTGATGATATTTAGTCTAGAACTACAGTAAGATCGTGATGATATTTAGTCTAGATCTACAGTAAGATCATGATGATATTTAGTCTAGAACTACAGTAAGCTCATGTTGATATTTAGTCTAGAACTACAGTAAGATCATGTTGATATTTAGTCTAGAACTACAGTAAGATCATGTTGATATTTAGTCTAGAACTACAGTAAGATCATGTTGATATTTAGTCTAGAACTACAGTAAGATCGTGATGATATTTAGTCTAGATCTACAGTAAGATCATGATGATATTTAGTCTAGAACTACAGTAAGCTCATGTTGACATTTAGTCTAGAACTACAGTAAGCTCATGTTGATATTTAGTCTAGAACTACAGTAAGATCGTGTTGATATTTAGTCTAGAACTACAGTAAGCTCATGTTGATATTTAGTCTAGAACTACAGTAAGATCGTGTTGATATTTAGTCTAGAACTACAGTAAGATCGTGTTGATATCTAGTCTAGAACTACAGTAAGATCATGATGATATTTAGTCTAGAACTACAGTAAGATCGTGTTGATATTTAGTCTAGAACTACAGTAAGATCATGATGATATTTAGTCTAGAACTACAGTGAGATCGTGTTGATATTTAGTCTAGATCTACAGTGAGATCGTGTTGATATTTAGTCTAGAACTACAGTAAGATCGTGTTGATATCTAGTCTAGAACTACAGTAAGATCATGATGATATTTAGTCTAGAACTACAGTAAGATCGTGTTGATATTTAGTCTAGAACTACAGTAAGATCGTGTTGATATTTAGTCTAGAACTACAGTAAGATCGTGTTGATATTTAGTCTAGAACTACAGTAAGATCGTGTTGATATTTAGTCTAGAACTACAGTAAGATCGTGTTGATATTTAGTCTAGAACTACAGTAAGATCGTGTTGATATTTAGTCTAGAACTACAGTAAGATCGTGTTGATATTTAGTCTAGAACTACAGTAAGATCGTGTTGATATTTAGTCTAGAACTACAGTAAGATCGTGTTGATATTTAGTCTAGAACTACAGTAAGATCGTGTTGATATTTAGTCTAGAACTACAGTAAGATCGTGTTGATAATTAGTCTAGAACTACAGTGAGATCGTGTTGATATTTAGTCTAGAACTACAGTAAGATCGTGTTGATATTTAGTCTAGAACTACAGTAAGATCGTGTTGATATTTAGTCTAGAACTACAGTAAGATCGTGTTGATATTTAGTCTAGAACTACAGTAAGCTCATGTTGATATTTAGTCTAGAACTACAGTAAGATCGTGTTGATATTTAGTCTAGATCTACAGTAAGATCATGATGATATTTAGTCTAGAACTACAGTAAGCTCATGTTGATATTTAGTCTAGAACTACAGTAAGATCGTGTTGATATTTAGTCTAGAACTACAGTAAGATCGTGTTGATATTTAGTCTAGATCTACAGTAAGATCATGATGATATTTAGTCTAGAACTACAGTGAGATCGTGTTGATATTTAGTCTAGAACTACAGTAAGCTCATGTTGATATTTAGTCTAGAACTACAGTGAGATCATGTTGATATTTAGTCTAGAACTACAGTAAGATCATGTTGATATTTAGTCTAGAACTACAGTAAGATCATGTTGATATTTAGTCTAGAACTACAGTAAGATCATGTTGATATTTAGTCTAGAACTACAGTAAGATCATGTTGATATTTAGTCTAGAACTACAGTAAGATCGTGATGATATTTAGTCTAGATCTACAGTAAGATCATGATGATATTTAGTCTAGAACTACAGTAAGCTCATGTTGATATTTAGTCTAGAACTACAGTAAGATCGTGTTGATATTTAGTCTAGAACTACAGTAAGCTCATGTTGATATTTAGTCTAGAACTACAGTAAGCTCATGTTGACATTTAGTCTAGAACTACAGTAAGCTCATGTTGATATTTAGTCTAGAACTACAGTAAGATCGTGTTGATATTTAGTCTAGAACTACAGTAAGCTCATGTTGATATTTAGTCTAGAACTACAGTAAGATCGTGTTGATATTTAGTCTAGAACTACAGTAAGATCATGTTGATATTTAGTCTAGAACTACAGTAAGATCGTGTTGATATTTAGTCTAGATCTACAGTAAGATCATGTTGATATTTAGTCTAGAACTACAGTGAGATCGTGTTGATATTTAGTCTAGAACTACAGTAAGATCGTGTTGATATTTAGTCTAGAACTACAGTAAGATCGTGTTGATATTTAGTCTAGAACTACAGTAAGATCGTGTTCACACACAACGCTCTGATTTCTGTCACCACGGCAACACCAGAGCTGTCACTCAATACATCAGAAACAAAGTAACTGTTACTTATTTGAAAAAGTAACTCAGATATTTCCTTCTAAATCAAAAAGTAATGCGTTACTTTACTAGTTACTTAAAAAAGTAATCTGATTACGTTTCCCAAAAGCATCGTAAGCCTAAATTGATCGTAGCTCCACTGGTGGCAGCAGGTCTACGATGTTCTGTGATGTAGGCTTAGAATGCTTTTGGGAAACGCAGCCCAGTTCAGTTCAAATAGTATTTTGTGCATTGATATCGCTGGAAAATAAGCGTCCC
>CM041808.1:1311190-1341190 GCA_023376895.1 Aspiorhynchus laticeps
CGCGTTTTTAAAAAGTTGTACTTGTATTAAATTTACATTGTTTTCTAGGGCCCTATAAAATCAGTTTAATTTTTTTCTAAATTCTGTCTTTTAATGGTCAAATTAAATTCTATTAATCAAAAAGCATGCCTAATTAATTAAAATCATGAAACTTATACAATTTAACATTAATTTATTAAAAGTGTAACAAAAATGACATGTTTAGGGTCGTATGAAATGTTTTATTTTTTTCCTCACCTTATGTTTTATTACCAAATTCTGTGTTTTATCACGTCTAATTATTTGAATGCATACAAACAATTTTTATTTATTCTTACAGTAGCTTATGAAATGCCCCCCCACCCTCAGAAATTCTGTGTTGTGTATTTAAATATTACTGATTATCAGATGAAGCACAAAACATTGATTTAATTTATATTTTAATTAATGAAAATTAAACATTTACATTTTTGGCAAATAAAGGTGATTTACTATTAAAATCAAAATATTTTGTGATTATTTCTTAAAAAAAAATAAAGTTATTATTTTTCAACAGTAGTAGTAGTATTACGTACATTCTACTAAATAATAGTAATATAGCTATTTCTGACACAATGTCTTCAAGTTAAACAGGACTTTTATTTTGACGGGTTGCCGAGTAAAGTTCTGTGTGTATATGATATGACTAGTTTTACTCAAATGAAATGGTAAAATGCTGGTTTTGATCAGTTTTGGAGATATTGTTGATGTATTTATGTCTTCATTGAGACGTCAGACGCTGAAATCACGCGCTCTGTGTATGTAGTAAACAAAACCCTGCTCCATTCACACAGAGACACATGCAGGATTCAGATTTACATCAGATACTAGTCCAGATCACCATTTGATTTAAGTGACCTGCTTTTGATTAATTCATCCAAACTTTGACAAACTCCGTGACGTTATACTATAAATTCAGTTTTTATGACTATATTCCGTCCACGTTTTCTGCATCACGGACATCATAGAGTCCTAGTTTTCTAAACAAGTGGCTCTTTTGTGCGAGTGGTGATAGATGTCCCTCTGCAAAATATGCATTCTGTGTGAACGGCTTGGTTTCAGTGTTGACCAGCTGGATAAGCTAACAAAATCATTAATAAGCAACGACACTAACATCGTCAGATAAGGCTGCCTCCTTACACCTAAAATTCAAATGCAATGTTTTTGCATTAAAATGTGGATTTCGATTGTTTTTTTGACAGCCCTAGTTCTGATCTGTATCATGCACGTACTGCGGTCTCGGTTGGGGTTGCTGTGTTCTCTCAGCGCCACCTGGATGTACTGGACCTGCTGAGACACGGCGGACAGCATGCGCTCCTCCAGACGGTTGAACTCGTCGAAGCAGCCCCAGGCGCCCACCTGACACAGACCCACAAAGATACGGCCCATCGCCTGCAAGACAACACACAACAAAACCCTGTGATTAAACCCCTGTTAGTGACCCCTGACACCCATCCGGTGACGACAGTCGTACCTGGAAGTCAAAGGTCTCGTCGCAGTTGAAGACCAGGACGAAGCGGCCCAGCTGGTGACCCAGAGCTTTAACGGACTCGGTCTTACCCGTTCCAGCAGGACCTACAGAACAAGAACGACCATCATCACACGCACACGTCTATGAGCTCGACTCTAGCAGGGTTTCTACGCTCAAATTTAAGACTTTAACCCTTCGTTTCACAGACAAGGCTTAAGCCTAGTCCTAGACTAAAGTGCAAGTCTGAGTTGTTTTAACTGAAATAGACTTGATCTTAAAATACATCAGTGCCTTTGTTTTGTCTCAAGATGCACACCAGTGATGTTTTTTCTAAGGCATGTTAATAAAAATTACTTAATTGAACAATGGCCCAATCCTGGCTTAGTCTAAACCCTGTCTGTGAAACCAGGCCTAAGACTTTCTTTAAATTAATACCATACGAGCGGGGTAGGGCAATGTCTATAGTAACACTAAAACTGCATCATTTACAGTTCAGATACAGGTTTTCACAAAAAACAAAGGTTTATAAAATTACACACTTCCCGTTTCAGCCTTTAAATATTTTTTGAGTCAAGTATTAGTTATATTAATTCAAACAATTATCATGAATAAATTAATTAAATCACATATGTTTGGATTTGCATAATGCATTATCTTCTTATCGATCCACCAGTTCACATTTACAGCTCAGGGCTGATTTTCGCATTAGTCTGAATAAAAACAACAGGCTTATTGGAAATGCACATATATTCTCTGCCAGCAGGAGGCGCTTATGGAACGGCAGAAATATAACCGTTTCCACGGTAACAGCAGCTGACTTCATAGCCTTTTGAAGTTTAATCATCAGAATTGAGGCCATGTTTACACTAGTGTTTTCATTTTAAAACGCATTTGCTACGGTTACGCCTGTCGTTTACACTACTCCGGCGTTTTCGTCCAAAACGGAGATTTTGAAAACGCTGCAGACCCCGTTTTAGTTTGAAAACTCCGTAGCTGTGTCCGAAACCGCTCCCTATCCACTATATAGTGCACTACATCGGGTGTCAGCCATTGTGTAGCGCTGTCCGAATTCTGAGTGAACGACTTCATACCCGACATTCGTTCACTACTTTTACCCACAATGCATTCTGATTTAGTGTACAACCGATGTACAACCTATTTCCCACAATCCAATGCGGAGAACCGACGAGCTGGAGCGACCATGCCGTTTAATTTACATAATGATAATTTAGTGTATATTTAAAAATGTTCATTGGTGGAGTATTCCTTCTGATGTCAAATTAACGCTCGCCTGAGGGCGCTCTTGTCATCTTATCTGTGAGCAAAAACGCAGCTCGGGAGAGTTTCAAGATACTACAAACAATAAATACATAAAATTATTATGAACGTGTGTTAATGTGAGTTTGTTGTTGACAGTATTTTAATACTTTAAATGATTATGAACAAGCATTACAAAAATTAATAATATACCATCAAAGCTGATTACAATATAAAGACATTTGAAGTGTTATTGCTATTAATATTATTTTCTAAAATATAAAAGTACATGTGACGATGTTTTTGCAACAAGTCTCACGCGCACCGTCCGAATCCGTTCACTTCATTTCGTTCACTCCTGATATAGTCCACTCAACTGCCTACACTATATAGGGATTAGTGAACGAGTGAACGATTTCAGACACAGCTCGGGGTTGCGTTTCAGTGTAAACGGTCCAAAACGGAGACTTTTGAAAATGATGGTTGCGTATCCTTGACGACCTGTACCCATAGATATGTATAGATAGATGCCTCATTCGACCGCTCCAAGCACACAGATGCGTCCACCATCTAAATAACAGGGATCTACCTACACACATCTATGGTTGTACCTGCACGAATGGTCACGTGACATGCGTTTTCAGTTGTGTAGTGTAGACGGAGATCGTTTCTGAAACGCCGGTGTAAACGGGGCCTAAGCCAGATCGCAATTTTGGTCTTTCCGTCCCCAAATTTAAGACCTCTTATGATCATAATTAAGACTTTCTTGTACAATTTAAGACTTTTTATGGCCTTAAAGGGCCAGTTCACCCAAAAATGAGAATTCAGTCATCATTTACTCATCCTCAAGTAGATCCAAACCTGTATGAATGTGTTTGTTCTGAACACAAAGGAAGATATTCTGAAGAATGAGGGAAACAGCAGTATTTTTCTCCTACTATTGAAGTCAATGGTGCCCCAAAACAGCCTGATTACAAACTTTCTTCAAAATATCTTCCTTTGTGTTCAGAACAAACACATTACAGGTTTGGATCTACTTGAGGATGAGTAAATGACAGGATTTTAATTTTTGGGTGTACTGTCTCTTTAAAATTTGATACAACTACATTTAAGACTTTATAAGGAACCCTATCTAGATGGACACACTGACCGAAGGGCGATCCTCCGAGACGGGCCTCCAGCGCCTGCGTCATGGTCAGGTAGCAGCGGTCGGTCAGCGGCGTCTGCACCAGCTTATCCTGCACGCCCAGATACTCGAAGCCGTAGTTGAACTTGGCGTTGGCCATCTGGATGGACAGCTGCTGGAGCACGTCGGTCTGCTTGGGGTCGAAGTAGAAGCGCATCTGGCTGAGCCACTCGAAGGATTTGGGGTTGTCGATCTTGTTCTTGATCAGAGTTCTGCTCACGTCTCTCTGGTGGACCAACTCGGTGATCTACGAATAAAAACACGCAAGTCACGAACACGTCTGCAGCTCCAGATGATCAGACAGAGCTCACGGTTCAACTCGTCATACTGATTTACTGAGTAAATATCTGCATTTATGTATATGTGACCCTGGAGCACAAAACCAGTCATAAGTGTCCATTTTTCAAATAAATAATCTTTCCATTGATGTCTGGTTTGTTATGATAGAACAATATTTGTAAATCTGGAATCTGAGAGTGCAAAAAAATCTAAATATTGAGAAAATCACCTTTAAAGTTGTTCAAATGAAGTTCTTAGCAATGCATATTACTAATCAAAAATTAAGTTTTGATATATTCACGGTAGGAAATTTACTAAATATCTTTATGGAACATGATCTTAATATCCTAATGATTTTTGGCATAAAAGAAAAATTTATAATTTTGACTCATACAATGTATTGTTGGCTATTGCTACAAATATACCTGTGTTACTTATGACTGCTTTTGTGCTGCAGGGACACATGTGTGCATCAGAAGGACATCTTTGTCTATTGTATTTCACAGGTTTTATGAATGTATATTTAAGATGTTCAAACCTTTTTAAGACCAAGTAAACAAGACCAATTTAAGGAATGAATTGAAGGGAAAGCTGTACATCAGTATGTTCTCTAAATGTAAATGTCTAGGTGAGCTCAGAGAACCCAAGTAATTTAAAGTGATATTGTTTTTGTTTTAAGCAGAAACTTGATTTAGTTAAATTTCTCAGACTTCATGTTCATTTTGCGTCTCCAGTAAATGTATCTTGATTTAAGGATGTTTAGATATTTGTACTGGAAAACAAGACAAAAATACAGAGGAAGATATTATTATTTTGCAGTGAATGCAACATTTAATGCCATGACTTTTGATTTTAAGACTTTCTGCTCTGGGTCCAGTTGCATAAACTTAGCCACCATGTTAAAGGAACACTACACTTTGTTTGGAAATAGGCTCATTTTATATCTCCCCAAGAGTTAAACAGGTGAGTTTTACCGTGTTTGAATCCATTCAGACGATGTCTGGGTCTGAAAGTCGTCTCCAGGTATATAGTTACCTAGCTGGGGACTACTTTCAGGTAATATCACTGCGCCTGCTGCACTCATGGAGCTACCGCCAGACATCGTCTGAATGGATTCAAACACGGTAAAACTCTACTGTTTAACTCTTGGGGAGATATAAAATAAGTCTATTTCCAAAAAAAAGTGGAGTGTTCCTTTAAGACTGTGTCTTAACTAGTTAGACCAACTAGCAGTTGCCAAGGAGTAATCACTCTTACTTTCCCAATACAAATAAGACCAATCTGGCTTTTCATAACTGAATTTAAAAAGTTATGACCAGCCTTGAAGAAAAAAAAAAATTGGATGACTAACTTTTTAAGACTAGTCTAAACAGTTTATGCAACCGGCCCTGATTCAAGACATTTTTAAGACCCACAGAAAGCCTGACGTGCTGTTTTTGCATTGTGTTGTGTTAGAGCGCTCACATACGAGTCATAAATCTGCCCTGAAAATAAAAGTAATGGACAGAAACGATAAGCAAGGCATGATTGTGTTTTGCACCATGAACGCCAACTCAAGCTGCATTAATCTCCATATTCTCAGCACACATCCACACGAGCGTCTGAGTCCTCACCAGATGCTCCAGCTTCCTCCTGCGCAGCGGCGGCTGCTCCATCAGAACCGTGTCGGCCAGCAGGTTGAGCGTCGCCTCCACGTTGACCAGCACGGCCTGCAGTGGACCCATGTCCACCCCGCCGGCGATGGTGGTCAGAGCGTTCTCCACGTTCTCAGACCAGTCGATCTGGGTGGACAGAACCACCAGCTGGGCCTGGAAGCAGAGGAGACGGAGGTTAAAGGGACAGTTCACCCAAAAATGAAAATTCAGTCATCATTTACTCATCCTCAAGTAGATCCAAACCTGTATGAATGTGTTTGTTCTGCTGAACACAAAGGAAGATATTCTGAAGAATGAGGGCACCATTGAGTTCAATAGTAGAAAAAAAAATACTATTGAAGTCAATGGTGCCCCAAAACAGACAGGTTACAAACTTTCTTCAAAATATATTCCTTTGTGTTCGGCAGAACAATTAGAGTCATACAGGTTTGGATCTACTTGAGGGCGAGTAAATGATGACAGAATTTTCATTTTGGGGTGAACTGTCCCTTTAAACATTCATGATGTACAGATGCTGGGTTCGTCTGGGAGGACGGGTCACCTGGTATCGGTCGATCCAGTTGATGTAGGTGCTCAGGTCGATGCCCGTGCCCTTGTTGAAGGCGCCCACCTCCGTGACGGACTCGGCCAGCAGCTTAGCCAGCGTCACCCGCATCTCTTTCTCCACCAGCGTCAGCCACTCGTTGATCTTCGGATGCTCCGTGATGGACACCGGCGTCTTATAGAACACCTGAAAACAACAACAGCGCATCCACATGAAGACCACTAATATTCACTCATGTTCTAGATTTAACTGCACTGATGCTTCAGATGAGAACAAAACTTGATCTGAATAATGACACTAATGTCTTTTTAGGACTCTATGATGCAGTAAACACAGACGGAATCCAGTCATAAAAACTGAATTTATAGTTTAATGTCACGGAGTTTGTCAAAGTTTGGATGCATTAATCAAAAGCAGGTCACTTAAATCAAATGGTGATCTGGACTAGTATCTGATGTAAATCTGAATCCTGCATGTGTCTCTGTGTGAATGGAGCAGGGTTTTGTTTACTACATACACAGAGCGCGTGATTTCAGCGTCTGACGTCTCAATGAAGACATAAATACATCAACAATATCTCCAAAACTGATCAAAACCAGCATTTTACCATTTCATTTGAGTAAAACTAGTCATATCATATACACACAGAACTTTACTCGGCAACCCGTCAAAATAAAAGTCCGGTTTAACTTGAAGACATTGTGTCAGAAATAGCTATATTACTATTATTTAGTAGAATGTACGTAATACTACTACTACTGTTGAAAAATAACAACTTTTTTTTTTTTTATAAGTAATCACAAAATATTTTAATTTAAATAGTAAATCCCCTTTATTTGCCCAAAATTCTTTAATTAAAATATAAATTAAATCAATGTTTTGTGCTTCATCTGATAATCAGTAAAATTTAAATACATAACACAGAATTTCTGAGGGTGGGGGGGCATTTCATAAGCTACTGTAAGAATAAATAAAAATTGTTTGTATGCATTCAAATAATTAGACTAAAACACAGAATTTGGTAACAAAACATAAGGTGAGAAAAAAATAAAACATTTCATACGAGCCTAAACATGTCATTTTTTGTTACACTTTTAATAAATTAATGTTAAATTGTATAAGTTTCATGATTTTTAATTAGTTAGGCATGCTTTTTGATTAATAAAATGTAATTTGTCCATTAAAAAGGAATCCAGAAAAATTAAAACGGAAAAAATAATTTCATAGGGCCCTATCTTCTGTAGAGCTGAAACTGAATTGGTCTCTCATTGGATGAAGTTAGCATCAGTGACTGTAACTTTTTGGCCAAACAAACACATAACAGATGTTCCAGATGTCTCTCTCAGGACGAGCCGTACCTCCTCTCCCTCTCGGGACGAGATGCCCAGCACCTCCGTGCTGTCCTCGTTCAGCAGGATGCTTGAAACCCCAGCGAACATTTTCTTGAAGTGTTTCTGCAGTTTGGCCACATTCTTACTGTTACCGATGATCTCCAGCAGATCTTCATCACCAACAAAGTAGAACCTGCGGGAAACAGCTCTGTAAGTCTTTGTGATTTAGACGCCTGCTATTATTTTACTAACATAACACAACCAACATTATTATTACAGCACAGCAATAAATGCTAATTTTTCAAAAAATATTAACACGCACAATTTTGAAAGTCACTAAATCACTGGTTAACACATCATATAAAAGTCTGAGAGATCTAAACTAGGGCTGGTTGAACAAACCGTTTAGACTAGTCTTAAAAAAAAAAGTCAGAGCTAGGCGATAATTCGATTTTTTATCATTTTCCTCGATAAAACGATATGAAGAGTTCGATAAATGTTCGATATAATGTTTATGCGCCAAAAGCGGAACGAAACATTTAATTTACCATGTATTTACTGTAGTAACACTCACTGCACCATGGTATTATGTGGGATATTCACACTGAATGTTATTACAGGAGTAATGTATATAACTATAGTAAGCATGTGTGCATTTATACAATATTTTCAGACTGTTTTTCATACAAATAGGCTCCTAAAAACCATATAGTTATATTTTTACCATGGTATCGAGGTGCTATATGTATGGTTTTAACTGTTTTTATTCATTATTTAAATGTATGCTACTATAGGAGACCAATGTTTATTTAAAAAAAAAAAAAATTGATCAGAATAAATGTATCCATATAAAACTGAGCTTGCTACAATTTTTACATCCGTTACTGATTTTGATAATGAACTAAATTTTACCTCTGCATCCAAACTCAAGCTACTATCAAATGTGCATTTCTAAGACAAAAAAGTGATATTATTATTATTAATATCTTAATTTGAAAGTTTTTGATTTGAAACAGCATCACTCATTAGAACATGCAGAAACTAAGAAATACATTTTTCTATTTAGATATTTATTTTAAGGAAATTAATGGTCTAGTTTCTTTCACTTTGGAGCAAAAATCTGGCTTTAAACTTGAAAGAAATAAAGATTTGACATTTATCGTGATAATTATCGATATCGACTGATATGAAAAAAATTATCGTGATATTTTTTGGGCCATATCGCCCAGCCCTAACTGGTCATAGCTTTAATTTATGAAAAGGCAGATTGGTTTTTATTTGTATTGAAGTAGTCAGACTGGTCTTGGCAGCTGCTAGTTGGTTAAACTAGTTCTTAAGACACAGTCTTAACATGGAAAAGCTGTGTTTATGCAACTGGACCCAGGACTAAAACTAGCCAGTCTTACATTCCCATCAGCTCTGGACACTGGATGAGGCTTATATCGTAAAGCCGAAATGTCTGACCTGGGGAAAGACGAGCGCTCTCTCTCCAGATATTCTCCAAGCGCTTTCTGGATCTTTCCCAGCAGATCAGCAAGTCTCTCCAGCGACCTCTGAACACCTTGAATGTTCAGGACATCCATGACCAGAGGAGACTTGGTCACCTTCTTCATCAGGGCCAGGAACTCCATGCTGATGCTGTGAAATCAAACGAGTCACATGTTGAATCACGAGTCACACGCGTTCTTCAGCACATCCGTGTGATCTATCAAATCAGCCGCTGACCTCTGGAAGCGCTGCGTCTCCACAGGAAGCAGGTGTTTGATGTCTGCGCTTCCTGTGAAAATGCCTTCCAGGTAAACCCATCGGCGCTGAACGTCGATCCAGACGTCAAACAGAGCCATGATGCGGTTGAGTTTGTCCTCCCAGCTCAGAGCGTCCTCCTCGAACACCTGCCGAGAACAGAGACGAGTCACGGAGGAACGTTTCTCTCTAACACACGGTTTCTCTCGTTCGGTACGGTACCTTGTAGTAGGGCGAGAGCTTCATGGCAGACACGCTGTTGATATGCTCTTTGACTTTATTGAACAGATCGTCCCATCCTCGAATCAGGCGACACTTGTTCTGATAGTTGACGAGGTCGAGCTCGTACGAGTTCCACACTTCACGAATCTGCAGTGAAGAGGAAACTATGAACACACATCTTTAAACAGCACCATGTTTTTTACCAGATGTAATACAAGTCTCAGATGTCCCCAGAATGTGTCTGAAGTTTCAGCTCAAAACACCCCACAGATCATTATCAAAATGCCTATTTTGAGTGGAAGCAGAAACCGGCTGTTTTTGTGCACGTCTCTTTAAATGCAAATGAGCTGCTCACGCTGAGAGGTCTCTTTACAGCTCGTACCTCAGATATTCTGCCAAAAAACATCTGTTTGGTTTTCATCATCATGTCCATCGCTCTAAAATCATGCGTTTTAAACCATATTAGTTTAAACTAGTGCTGTCAAACGATTATTAATCAAAATAAAAAAGTTTTTGTTTACATAATATAGGCCCTGTGTGTGTGTACTGTGTATATTTAATATGTATATATCAATACACACATGCATGTATGCATTTAAGAAAAATGTTACGGTTATATATTAAATATATTTATATATGATAAATTAGATGAATATAAATATATACATGTAAATATTTTCAAAATATATGCTATATATGTGTGTATTAATCATTTGACAGCACTAGTTTAGTAGTAGTATTAGTAGTGGTAGTAGTAGTAGTGGTAGTGCTAGTAGTAGTGGTAGTGGTGGTAGTAGTGGTGGTGGTAGTAGTAGTGGTAGTAGTAGTGGTGGTAGTAGTAGTAGTGATAGTAGTGGTAGTGGTAGTAGTAGTGGTAGTAGTAGTGGTAGTGGTAGTAGTAGTGATGGTAGTAGTAGTGGTGGTAGTAGTAGTAGTGGTGGTAGTAGTAGTGGTGGTAGTAGTAGTAGTAGTAGTAGTGGTAGTAGTAGTGGTAGTAGTAGTAGTAGTGGTGGTAGTAGTAGTAGTGGTAGTGGTAGTAGTAGTGGTAGTGGTAGTAGTAGTGGTGGTAGTAGTAGTGGTGGTGGTAGTAGTGGTGGTAGTAGTGGTGGTAGTAGTAGTAGTAGTAGTGGTGGTAGTAGTGGTAGTGGTAGTAGTGGTAGTGGTAGTAGTAGTAGTAGTAGTTGTAGTAGTGGTAGTAGTAGTAGTAGTGGTAGTGGTGGTAGTAGTAGTAGTAGTGGTAGTGGTGGTAGTAGTAGTGGTGGTAGTGGTAGTAGTAGTGGTAGTAGTAGTAGTGGTGGTAGTATTAGTAGTGGTAGTAGTATTAGTAGTAGTAGTAGTAGTAGTATTAGTAGTAGTAGTAGTATTATTATTAGTAGTAGTAGTGGTAGTAGTAGTGGTAGTATTAGTAGTAGTAGTGGTAGTAGTGGTAGTAGAAGATTTTTATTTAATGCCATGTCAGCATCTTAGACTATTTTCATGGCAAAAACAATAAAAAAAAAATACAAGTATAACAAATACAATAAAAACAAACAAGTTATATTACACAGGTTTTTTTACATTAACATATACAGCACTAGTTTAAATTTCTGATATAGAGTTTTCTGAGCGCACACATCTGAAGCACACGCACAGAAAGCAGCATGTGTGTACTAAACCAAGTTCTCTTTCATGTCTTATTGCACTTAAACTGACAAATACACACAAGTTTGTTAAAAACACACAAGTTATAAAAATAGTGCGGGTTGTGTCTGAAAAGGCAAACAGCTGGGACAGAAATCCCATGTTAGTGTTAGATCTGTGCCGGATGCTGACCTGCTTGAGGAACTCCTCGAGAGCCATCTCTCCCTGCGCCACCAGCAGCACGTCCTTCACCACCATCTCGTTCTTCTGCAGGTCCACGTCCCAGATCTGACCCAGACTCAGCTCCGACAGAACCCAGTTCACATGCAGACGCTTCATCAGCTGCTTCCAGTGCCGGTCCTTCAGCGCCTCCGACTTCAGCTCGATCACCAGCATGTTCACCTGAGGATCAGCACAGGTCACGGGTCAGGCTCTATCCCAGCATCCTCACTAGGGCTGCCACTAACCACTATTTTTATTTCGATTAATCTATCGACTAATTTATCGATTAATCTAAACGATTAATTTTCCACCAAAAAAAAAAGCACAATTTTACTTAAGAATATTTTATTTAATATTCAGTCCAAATCACTGAAATCAAAGTTCAGTATTATAGTGTAAGAACTTATTACATTACTTATTATATTAACTTACATTACCCCTGTTCTGAGATCGTTGCACTGGTTACCAGTACCTTATAGAATAAATTAAGATTTTAATTTGTTTTTAAATCCCTGCATGGTGTACCCCCTCCATACATTGCTGATCTTACTCATGTTCAAGAGTGAAATAGATCACTACGATCTAATGGACAAAATCTCCTTCATGTTCCTCGATCAAAGTTAAAGCTCAGAGGTGAACGTGCATTTGCGGTAGCTGCTCCAAGGCTTTGGAACAGTTGTCTTTGCGATAATTATCTTCTCTGCATGTATTTAAGAAGCAGTTAAAAACACTTTTTCACTAGCCTTTGATCAGGGATGAGTGCTGAGGTATTGTCGCTGTAGGTACCCTTTTGTATTGATGTTTTTTCATGGTTTATTGATTTTATTGATCTTATTGTAGTCAACCCAGTTGTTTTATTAGGTGCTTTATAAATGAAGTTGGATATTTTCATCTCTGGGAAATATTTAGTGATTAATGCATGCCGTCTCACCTTCATGTATCCCTTGAGCAGTCTCTGCACGTACTCGTAGGAGGCGTACTGCCGCAGACGTGCGGGGAAGTTCTTCAGCTGGTTGAGGAGAGCGTCCAGATTCTGCCGCAGCTGCACAGAAGAAGAGAGTCGGTGAGAGCGAGGCTCGGGTACGAGTCACACGAGACGGCAGGTGCGTCGCTCACCTTCCGCGGCTGCACAGAGACCCACGGCTGCTCCTTCATCTGATCGATCTGCTCCCAGACCTTCGACAGCTCCGACCAAACGCCCTTCAGATCCTGCAGCTCCTCCAGAGCCACCTGTTGAACAACACACGCCTTAACAAGAGCACTACGAGCAGATCAGGATCTCTACCAACAACACACACCTTAACAAGAGCACTACGAGCAGATCAGGATCTCTAAAGAAGAAAACATCCTAAACACACATTTAAGAGTTTATTTTATTGCACTTTAAATATTTGCGCCTGTAGATTTCAATCTCAATCTAGGGCCCTATGAAATCAGTTTTATTTTTTCACAAATTCAGTTTTTTTTTTTTTTTTTCAAAATTTTTTTTTTTCATTTAAAATTTTTTAGATACCATTTTTTTTCCTGTTGTAATTTTTCTAGACTGTTTTAATGGTTAAATTAAATTTCATCCAAAGCATGTCTAATTAATTGAAATCATGAAACTTACGATATTAAACAGCAATTTATTAATTTTAACAAAAATGAAAGGCTCCATTTTAATGGTTTCAGTAAATATTAATAATCAAAAGCATCTCTAATTGATTTTATATTTACAAAAAAAAAAATTATAAATTTTTTTTTTATAAAAATAAATAATAATAATAATAATAATAATAATAATAAATATTTTTTTTTTTTTTTCCAGAAATACTATGTATTGACATTTTTCTGCTAAAAATATTCTGGCAAATATTCATTTCAAAATAATATTTTAATAATAATTGTATTATAGTAGTAGTACTCATTACATTAACTAATGTTTCTGTCACGGTTTCTTCAAGTTAAACCTAACTTTTATTTTGACGGGTTGCTGTGAAGACCTTTGTTTGTATATATGACGAGTTTTAAAAGAAACGGTGAAATGCTCATGAAGTGAGCAGGTCTAGAGATCATGTTCATGTGTTCATATACGGAGGCAGAAAGCGCTTCAGCAGGTGTGTAGCAAGCAAAACCGTGTATCTGCGACATTTAGACAGACATGCATATCATATTTAAAGGATTCTTATTTAAATGGCATTTTTGCAGCTTAATATTCACAGACAGTAGTCCATATGGCATTTTGATTTAAGTGTACCGATCTACTATTGATTTATGCATCCAAATTGGGAAAATTCCGTGACATTCTGCGTGATACAGTAAATTCCATTTTTATGATTCCGTCCACGTTTTCCGCATCGTGGAAATATTAGGGAGTTTTTCGCTTAAATTCACCAAATTTTTACAGTTTTATTCCTCTCTATATTCTGAACTGAAGGTTTCATATTTCATTCAAACTGATTTTCACACCTAAAAACATGGTAAAAATTAGTGTTTTCGGTTTGTTGACAGTATTTTCTGATTTATGGAGTAATCAAAAGAGAAATCCAAAATCCCCTCTGGAAAAAGTTTTAACTGTAATATGACAAAATCAAACATCCGATGTTCCAAATATCCGATGTTCAGATTCCTGCATATTTAATTAGGTTAATGAGGCATTTGCATATTTAAAAAAAATTCTGAAAACTTATAATGCCAAACAATTGACTTAATGTACTGTGATTAATCAAACTGGGAAAGTACGGTGATATCAATTAGTTAAGGTTATTGTAAAATGCCTGTAAATAAAACTTTAAATCGACAGCTCAAACCATCAATAAATTGATGAATTCTGTGATTGTTAGTTGGTTTGTGTCTCTTAAGAACATTAATTCTGCTTAAATGCAACAAGCCTGTTTGAACTCAACACGTCTATACCAGAGACACTTGTAAAGCACTGAAGGTCAGTGACGCACCTGCACTCGCTCCTCGCTGCTGCTCAGCAGACCCGTGTCCGTCAGCTCCAGCGCCTCTTTGGCCTTCGCACACTTCTCTCTGTCGTCCTTCAGACGGCCGAACTTACCCTCGTAGATGGTGAGCGACTGCAGCGCCTCCTCTGGACGCAGACTGCCCTGCAGGGACAACAAGCAGAGAGAGACACTGAAAGAGAGCTGTAAACATCACCCAGCGCTCTCAGAGCGTCTCCAGACACGTACTGCCACAGGTTTGGTCTTCTCCCAGTCCGACAGCAGGTCCGTGGTGCGGTTCTCCACCGCGCGGTCCTCCTGCACGATCTTCATCTGGAGGTTGGCCACCTGCTGCTGGATGGCCGTGTCTTTGCGCTTCATGATGTCGCTGAAGGCGCCCCACTCGCCCTCGATGTTATCGATATAGAGCCAGGACGGAGGGAACTGGAACCGCTGCTTCTCCAGCAGACGCTGGCCGTTACGGAACAGCTGCAGGGGACACAGACTTTAATGCCGCTTACGCAATACTGTTTTATTACAATACTGTTGCAATACTTTTTTTTTTTTTTTTTTATGAAATGAATGTACTATTTTAGCTTGATAATGTATTTTGCCGAGTCCTTAGCCAAGAAACGGCTAAAATATATGTGTGTGTGTGTGTGTGTGTATAAAATGCAAAATGACCGAACATCACCAGAGGGTTGAGTCTCTGTAGGAGGTATATTGTACTCACGTCCACTTGCTTCTCAAACTGTTTGATCTTGCGTTTGAGCGCCTGCACGTACGTGATGAAGGTCACAGCATCAGAGGTGCTCGCCGTATCCACCGAATGCTGCTCCAGCTCCTGACGAGACTGTACGAGGATCACAGAACACTTCAGAACATTCACTCGAGCAAACAAACATGACATTACCCATCACCGAGAGAGCTCCACGCCCACCTTGGAGATCTGCGAGTGGAAGTCCAGCATGTTGTTGCCCAACATCTGTCCGAACTTACTGAGCACCTCCTTATGCCACGAGTCGTACTTCAGATTGACCTTGGACTGGACCTAAACAACACGGTGGTAGAAGAACAACACTTCAGCGGGATCATCGGTGGAGAGGAACCTCCCGACCCAACCGTGAGCGGCTTCCTCCTGACCTTGCCGTAGTCGATGACGACCGGCCCGAAGTCCTTCCGTGTTTCTGCGTTGTCAAACGTGCCTCGAGCTTTGCGGATCTGCACCAGCAGCGCCTGCCACTTGTTGAGATCTTCTCCCAGACGGTTGTAGATGTTCTCGGGCTGCATGTCCCACAGACACTGGTACTGGAGCCACACCTGACGGAGCAAACGCAATCAGTCTCGCGTATCAATACGCTTCACTCGCTCACTCCAAGAGAAGGCGACGTTACCTTGACGTACTGCTCCACCTCAGAGACGATCTCCTTCACAGCGTTGTAAGCTTCTTCCAGCGCAGACGGACCATCAGGCATTCTGGTCAGAGCGTTCCTGTAGAACTTCTCCTCTTCTGATAACTCGTAGTGAACGCCGACCTGCGTGAAGAGCGGACGTTAAAGAGACGGTCAAAACCTGTATGAGGTGTTTATTCATGTGCTGTAACTTGTATTAAAGCAGAGGATGACCACCTGTATGAGGTTCTTTCTTCTGTGGAACACAAAACAAGAGTTTTAAAGAATGTTAACCCTCTAAGCGCAAAAATTGCGACAAGACGTCATACTTAAAACAGACTGTAGTTCCTTATATGGCGTAATATCTCATTTGTATTCCCTACCACTAGATGGCAGACATGTAGTACTTCGATTCTAGACCAAAATTACGTCATGATCCTATTCAAAGTGTAAGGAAACAGCAGAGCAAGTGAGCGATCGTGTCATTTGATGCGGAAGCAGTTCAGTTCATAGTGTGAGTAAGTTGTGAGAGAAAATCGCCGAACGGCTAATAAAAAGTTGTACCGTGAGGATGTGTTGCAAGTGTTATTGGCCGATTCTGACTCTGAAGGGGAATATTTGCCTTTTGGAAATGACGATCGGTCGTCTAATGATCGTGCTTCTCCCGGTACATCTTTACAGCGCAATGGTGCCGCAGTGCAAGGCGAGAGCTCACGAAGCACAAACAAGTGATCATTTCTTTGCCCAACGGGGGTGAACGTGGTCGTAGTGTCTATAGGAGAGCTGTTGCTAGAGGTATATTACTGATGAACTGATCAAAAACTAGGCTACTGTTCACATGCGTATTACTACTATATAGTATAGTAATAATTTAGTACTTTTTCCTGTTTTATTGTTGGTTTCCTCTTTTCTGATCATTTGGAATGAGGATAAAAAGACAAAAAAAAAAATAATCTACTATTTCCTGAATATGACATTCAAGAGGGCCACCCCCTGATGACGTCATAATATGCAAATTAGATGAGTATATTTACACCCCACATAAACTTTCGGTCATGCCCAACATTTTTCTAATTTACAGTAGATCTCTATCTTTAAGCCCTTTCAAGCCACAAGCTTTTGAAATCTTGATGTCAAAATCCAGCATTTTTCCAAAAAACCCTGGCGCCTAAAGAGTTAATAACCAAACAGCTGCTGGTAGCCAGTATTTTGTGGCATACTATGGAAGTCAATGGCTACCAGCAACTGTTTGGTTACTAGTTCTGGGTTTTGACACAAATGTCATGATTCGATTCTGACTCAAGCATTCGATTTGATTCAATTTCCAATTTGATTCGATTCAATATTGATTATTTTGGATGTATAACAGATACAGTACAGTTGGCACTACATTACTATAATACTGAAGGCTAAAATGAACTGATTTACATACAAACACTTAAAGGGATAGTTCACTTTGAAATTAAAATTGCGTCAGCGTCAACGCTTGACGGAGGGCGTGTCTGAAGCGTGGTGCTGACGCAACTTTTCAAGCGCCAACGGAGGCGTCAGCCAATCAGATCGCCTCATGCAAATACCCAATCCCGTTTATGCAACACCAGAGAAGTATGTGATTGGTTGTTGTAACTATGACGGCGCGTCAGCACCACGCTTCAGACACGCCCTCCGTCAAGCGTTGACGCCGACGCCCCGTGTGAATGCAGCGCGCGCACACACACGTCACACACCGGATGTGTGTGTGCACTCAGATCACTTGGACATGGTTGTGTACAAGAGGTAAAAAACGATATAAATACTGTTCGTTTTCTCACACAAACCGCTCGTTTCGTGTCTTAGGCCATCAATGTGTAGTTACGATGGGGAATTGTTTAATTTGGATTTCTCTGTGCATGTTCTTTTTCCCTCTTATAGAGACAGTGACCTATACCTGCCATTATATGACTGACAGACTAGAACGGTTTGACCTAAAAACATCAAAATTGGATCTACTGAAGAAAAAAAGACACCTACATCTTGGATGCCCTTGGGGTAAGCTGATAGATACCACATTTTAATTTCAAAGTGACCTATCCCTTTAAATTACATTTTTATAATAATAAAGCGATGATTGGATTTCTACTCCAATCTGTTTTTTGAAATATAAACATTTAAATGCTGGCTTTGACGGATTTATTCAAATATAAATTAAGCACCACTAGAACAGTAAAAAAATTAAAACGACCATGAATATGCTATATAGTGCATGTATTTTGCAAAATGCTCCTCTCTAGTCTACCTGACTAACGAGTTTGCCACCGAATGTTTTTTTCTGACGTAAATGTGATATTACGCTACATATTGTTTCTTTCCGTGGTTGAAACACTGATTGAGCGATTACATTTGACAGCATACAGATTTCAGTAAGTTGTGCTCTTTATTTTAATGCACCTTCATGTTTATTTTGTGCTATAACTTGTATTAAAGCGGAGGAGATGACCAGATCACGCGAGCTTCTGGACTGAGGCGCTACAGCGATCCGTCATTCCACATTAAACGGCGCCAAAACAGCATTTATTGTTTGAATATTGAAACAATTTTAAGAATTTGAAATCCGAGACTTTGTTTCATATCAAAAGTAACAAAGCTTATTGTGATTTATTGGATGGGAGGTGCGCTACAATGTTTCGTTCATTAACTGTAAACAGGCTAGACTAATTGATTCTTGGGATTGATCATTTTGAAAAAACGAGAATTGATTTATTGGTTACTACCAAGCTTACCATACAGGTTTAGAACAGCAGAATGATCATTTTTGGGTGAACTGTGTCTTTAAAGCAGGAGCTGAAAACTGAATGCAGAGCAAACACAAACACACCTGATATCTCTGACTCTGGATTCTGGGTAGAGACAGAATGACCATCTTCCAAGCAAACATCTCCTGGTAAAGCCTGTAGCGGCAGTCTTCGACCGGCGGGTTCAGATAGATGACCTGGTTTGTGATCCTCAACTCATGAACGACGTTCTGTTTGGACGAAGAAAACGTTACGAATCATCAAAGCAGACGGTCTCAAAACTACAGGACGGCTATCAGGTCTTGCCTTAATCCTGGGTTCTCCTCCGGGCTTGTGACTGACTTGAGGAGCCTCGGTGTCCATGTCCACATCAGCCTTGTCCTCCATCTGACCCCTGAGAACCTGCGTCCAGGCTTTGAGTCCGGCCTGCAGACGCACTCCGAGGATGCGCTCGATCTACGGAGGAAACACCATCAAACACGGCTCTCCGGATAGACGTGTCCCCTGCGCTTCTGTCCAGCTGAACTCACCTCGATGTCCAGTTTGTTGACCCAGATGGGCAGATTTGAGTACGAGTGCAGGTTCAGGTCGTCCACAGCCTTCTGGATGCGGTTGAGGATCTCAGTGAACATCTTAATCTCGTACATGCAGGTTTCGAGCGAGCGCACCTCCAGATCAATCTTCTCCTCGAGCAGAAGAAGATCATCCACCTAAGAGCCAAACACACACTAATCAACATGACATTCACATCTACATGACTGTAAACATCTACACCATCAACCGAATTATGGACACAACTGAATTTATGTTTCTTAACCATGTCGATGGGCTGATACGGATTATTAGTTCCAATTCATCTTTTATCAGTACTGTGAAATACTGTGATTATTCCTTAAAAAATAAAGTTTACATTTTTTAACAGTAGTAGCAGCAGCAGCATTACTTACATTCTACTGATTATAGTAATATATTTCTGCCACAATATCTTCAAGTTAAACCAAACTTTTATTTTGACAGGTTGCCGTGCATACTTTTACATTTCTGTGTGTGTGATATGACGCTAGTTTACTCAAATGAAACGGCAAAATGCAGTTCTGGAGATGTTTTTCATGTATTTATGACCTCATTTAGTGAGACGGCAGACGCTGAAATCACTGTGTAAGTCACGTGTGCTTCAGTTTGTGTGTAATAAACAAAACCACACGTCTGCGTCATTCATTCACACACAGATATGCTTTAATATTTACAGATACTAGTCCATATCGTGATTTGATTGAAGTGTAATGACCTACTTTTGATTAATTCATCCAAACCTTGACAAATTCTGTGATATTAAACTATAAATGGACTTGTTTTCATCATAGAGCCCTACTAATAAAGAATGTGTGTGTCCAATCATCTGATTGGTGCTCTAGTTTAACTGATCTTAAGCAGGTGGACCTTTTCTTGGAAGTTGAAGACGGTTTCGGCCAGACGCTGGACGTACGGGTCGAGTTTGTAGGACTCCCAGACCAGAGAGATGCCCTCGGTGACGAGCGCCTGCACCTCCTTCTTCAGACCGGCCACCAGCAGAGAGATGGACATCCTCTCCTCCACCTTCTCACAGGTGCGCTCGTAGGTGCGGACGCTCTCGATGAGAGAGATGGCGAAGGGATACAGCTGATTGGCCTGATGGGCTTTGTTGACGATGGCCAGCGGCACGCGGAAGCTCAGCCACTTCAGGTTACGCACCTCCTTGGAGAGCGTGATGATCTCGGGCAGGAAGTTGACCTTGAGCTTGAGCACGGTTCCGGTGCGTCCGCGGGCGCGCGTGTTCTCGATGGTGAAGATGCGTCCGGACACGCCCAGGTTACGCTGCTGCACCTTTCAATACAATAACAGTGTTTATTTATACAGCACAGCCTAAGTGCTGCACAGTAGGCCTGTCACGACAACTTTTTGTTGTGCGATATATCACCCCAGAAATAATTGCGATACGCGATATTATTGTAATTTTAAGACCATTTTATGCCACTGAATCTATAATCATAATATAACAGCATAATGAAGGCCTGAACACTTTCAAATGACAACAAACTTTTAATTCTTAAGAACATTAAGATCATGGAAATTAAGTATCAAAATATTAGCTACCTTAAAAACTTGAATAAATAGTAAATAAACATTTTATAACAAAAAAAGCATAGAAAAATTCACAAAAAACTTGTATGGAGATCCATCTACATTTTTCCCTGACCTTCTTTTCTCTGTAAATTAAGGGTGCACACTATTGCTGAAAAACACAGTCACTACTTAGCCGTCAGATCCCTAAACAAGACCATATCTGCAAATTAAACTTTTTTTGTAAAAGCAATTTTTTAATCTGAACTAGCAGCTCATGAATACACCACGTTATGTACAAGAAGCTGCAAAAGACACAGGCGCAAGTGGAACGCAAAAAAACACGGTGACATTAATTATGTAAATCTAATGGGCGATATATTGCATCACCAAAAATTGAGGTCATGTTCATATATTGTGCGATAAGTCGATATATTGATTATTGCGACAGGCCTACTGCACAGAGCATGCAAAACAAAACAGATCAACAAGACTATAAACAATAAAACACAAACTATCAGACTGTAATATGGGTGAGGTTCACCAAAACAGAGAACTAGGGATGTCAACGATTAATCGACGATCGATTAATTGTCGATAAGAGACGTAATCGATAAAAGCTATCGATGGTCGATTAAGCAGTTTCATTTTGGGGTGCGTGCAGCTCATGCGCAAAACACGTGCAAACGGCTGTGAGTGACGGTGAAGGGGCCGGATCTTACAAGAAAATAATTTACTAATGTACAAACTATGCTTTTAATATGATCCAAACTTTAAAAGTATATTAAAAGAAACACAGTACAAAGTTATTTTGTATTGAAATGTAGTAATAAGTCATGTTCAATCATAATTTCCCTAGATAATTGTTGCATATCGGGCACTTCGCTTTGACAGGGCTGCACACGCGAGCAGGACAGTCTATTCATTCATACAACTTGTTAATTCGTTCCTATGACATATTAATTTGTGGCAGCTGTCCATGTTTCATTAATTTGTTCCCTAGAACAGGGGTTCCCAAACTTTTCCATTCCACGACCCACCTAGACAAGTATAATCTATTTCAAGACCCACCAAAATATTTGAGATAAAAACACAATTGACATTACTATAAGCTTAATCATAATTAAAAGCATAATATGGCAGAAATTAAGTATTTAAGAAAAATAACCATTTTATTTTATAGGATAGTACCACTGTAAACATTCACTACTAATATTTACGTTTTCATTTCTTAATTTACAGACGTTAATGAGTCTAGAAATATGTCCATAAAGCCTCGAAACGCGCTCACTCCGGCGCGGCTATGAACTGTAATCTGCGCTACGAGTGTTGTTAAAAAAAGTGCCCTCACAACCCAACACTTTTTTATTTTATTTTAGCAAAGCATAAGAAGCAAAGCAGAATTCTCAAACAGTTTAGAGATTAAAATAATTTTGAAATAATTGTAAAAATAATAAACACATGCGTCTCATTTTAAATAAACACTAAAAACAGAGAAGACAAATTTACTTCAGCCAGAAATTTACTTTTGTAATGGTTAAATAAATGTTCAGCTATATCTTCAAAAGATTTTTTTACTTTTTTTTTTCTCTGTATAGTGATAATATGGCAAGGAAATAATTTAGTAAATTCTGTTATGCTAGCATGTGGAAATGTTTGTATAGTGTTACAAACCCCGCATTTGTGCCCCGCTCAACCCGTACATGTGAAATGCTTTTTACGGACAGTTTATGGATTAAATGCATATGAAGGAACGAAAACAACAAACTCTTTACATCTCTCGGAAAGATACAGCACCGAGTTCAAACAGACGATAGAAATTAATGAACAGCTTACCTGATACAGTTTTCGCAACATTTGAATTTTCCGGTGTATGCAATCTCATGCAGAACACAGCGCAGTGAAGTGAGAGAGTTTCTTCTCATTAATAATGCAGACCGAGCATTTTAATAATGAACCGTCGCTCTGAGACCCTCACTGTTATTACAACTCGTGCGCGTCCGCGCTTCAAAACACGCAACGCATGTTTTAAATCCCGGCCTTTGCGATTCGAAAATCGCACTGAGCAATATCACAATTTATATCGTCCAGCCCTAGGAACTGTGTGTGTGTGTGTGTGTGTGTCATTTAGCTGCCGTCAAGTGGCTTTGTGCGACCCACAGTTTGAAAACCCCTGCCCTAGAAAACCCATGATTTAACTTAAATGCGGGAACAATTTAAGTCATAGTAACGAATTCTTAATTCATGGCCACGAAATCTTTCATTTCCCCCCACACGTTTACTACAGTAAGAGATGCGAAAACAGTGATTAAAAGTGAACAATAAAATAAACCTGCGAATCTAGAGGGTGAGACAGTGAGGATTTGAGAAAAGAAACAATAAATATTATTAAATTCGTGACCATCCGGAAAAAAAGAACACAAAGCCGCATATGACTTGATTTAAATGGATGTGCTCGGCATGAATCAAAAAGCATGGTCGCGATGTAACATTTGCCTGCTAACCAATTATTTCTCTTATTAACAAAGATTTGTATCTCACCTGTGTCATAATACTCACATTAAAATGTTTCAAATGGGTAACAGTGTGTTTGTAGCAACGCCGGTGGTTCTGGATAACTGACTGCATGTCACAGCCCCACGCGCCGTACTTGCGTTTGGGATCATTTTATTTTAAATCCCGATAATGTCAATTGCAAACATTGCTATGATGTTTTAAAAATAAAAAAACGAGCACCATGAAACCATTTAAAAAGGTGCATTCAGCGGTCTCCGTGACAGAATATGAAACAGCACACAAAGTATAATAATCCTGTGCGTAACTACGGCGCGCTCTCTTCCTTTTATCAAATGATCATAATCACATCCATTCATTTTACCATCCTGCTACTAGCCTTTTATTTAGACTAAAAACCCTTTTCATTCGGGTGAGGAAGCTGGCGTTTTGAGTGGCATTTGCACATCCTGTCATGCCAGTAACTATATGCCACTGAAATAGACGCATTTTGCAGTAGTTAAGGTTAACGATTAATCGATTAATTGATCGTTAATTTAAACGACGATCGATTATGGAAATTATTGAAAATTGACATCCCTACAGAGAACCACTGCACAAAGTCAAGAAATATTGAATGCCAAGGGAAAAGATTTGACTTAAAAATAGATAGAGTTGAGGCAGACTTTATTCAACAATTCTTCTCATCTCGTCTGTCGCCATTGTGGAGAGAACACGACGCTTGTGTTTGCGTCCGCTTCATGTAAACGATGCATGTGTGTGCTAACGTAAGCAGCAGCGTCATGCACATGCGTCGTGATACTGTCTCCACAGTGGCAGCAGAACATCGTCATAGAACGTTTATTAGCAAAACGAATAAGAAAGCTTAGAGGCACGGCAAACAAACTACACAGTTTAAATAAATTAAAAATAAGCAAACACTGTGGAACCAATTAAACACACTCTAAAAAAATGCCGGGTTAAATACAACCCAGCGTTGGGTAAAATATGGACAAACCCAGCATTTGAGTCGTTTTGACCCAGCATTTGGGTTACTACCCAAAAGCAACTATGGTCGCAAGTTCCGTCGTTACCAATAGAACTAACGACCATAGTTATCTAACGATGCTTTTGGGAAACGCACCCCAGAAGGTTGGGTTACCGCTGGGTCAAAAGAACCCAATCGCTGGGTTTGTCCATATTTTACCCAATGCTGGGCTGTATTTAACCCAGCATTTTCTTCAGTGTAAGAAATTAATGTTTAAAGAAAACACTTCCAATATCACCACAGATAAACTGCAAAAGTCAACACGCTCTTTACAATCCAAATGCATTTAGTTTCGAAACTAAATCTTCCGTTATCATTTTAACGATGTCTTTACTACGCTTCTGTGCCTTAAACGTGGTAGCTCCCTTGCTGTCTATGCTCTTGGATTTCATCAAAAACATCCTCATTTGTGTTCTGAAGCTAAACGAAGGTCTTATGGGTTTGGAACGACATGAGGGCGAGTAATTAAAGACAGAATTTTCATTTTTTGGTGAACTATCCCTTTAACTGTCACCTTCCCACCTGTGGGACGCTTGGCGCTCTTTTTTCCCTATCAAATATTTTAGTAATCATCATAAATTATAAATCATTTGAAAGCTTAAAACCTCAATTCATCCTGTGAAAACCACTTTGAAATCGGATATTGTGTTACCATGGAAATGGTACTTTAATATCTTTCAGCGGTCTCCTCCCCCTTAGTGGGCGGAGTCAAGTGTCATATTACACAATGTATTACGGACTTTTAGAATCAAAACTTTTTATAATCTTGACAAAATACATATCAGAAAGGTCTGACTCTCAGGATTCCATATTTGATAGAGAAATTTAGACATTTGTGACAAATGCATCAAAAAAATTAAATGGAGTTTGGAGGCACCCGGTGGCTGTTTGTGGTATGACGCACTAAATACAATATTTTTACAATATCAATTTTAAATTTAGAACATAACTTATTTAGACATAAGGCGTTAATTTTATATCAATTTTAGAGTAAAACCTGTTATGTAAAATATTTAGTACTGTGTATTTTCTTTACAGTAAATTTAACCCCTTAACTGTCACCCCCCCCATTTTTGAACATATACGTGAGAGTGCACTATCCAAACTTAAACTCTTATAATTCATGAATGCTTTGGAATACAGATATGAGTTTGGTCTCTTTTTTAAGAAGACAATCAGCAGATTACTCTAGAAGTGGAATTTTTTTTAAAATATGAACGTAACAAAGTTACAGAAGTCTAAATTTACTGTAAAGAAAATACACAGTACTACATTTTTTATATTTTATATAAAATAAATATTTTACATAACAGGTTTTACTCTAAAATTGATATAAAATTAACGCCTTGTCTAAATAAGTTATGTTCCAAATTTGAAGTTGATATGAAAAATATTTTATTTAGAGCGTCATACCACAAACAGCCACCGGGTGCCTCCAAACTCCATTAAATTTTTTTGATGCATTTTTCTGTCACAAATGTCAATTTCTGTCAATATTACTCCGATCACAAAAAGACCACCAAATATGGAATCCTGAGAGTCAGACCTTTCTGGTATGTATTTTGTCAAGATTATAATAAGTTTTGATTCTAAAAGACCGTAATACATTGTGTCATATGACACTTGACTCCGCCCACTAAGGGGGAGGAGACCGCTGAAAGATTTTAAAGTACCATTTCCATGGTAACACAATATCCGATTTCAAAATGGTTTTCACAGGATGAGCTTTCAAATGATATATAATTCATGATGATTACTAAAATATTTGATGGGGAAAAAAGACAACGAAAAAAAGAGTGCAAGCGTCCCACAGGTGGGACGGTGACAGTTAAGGGGTTTTAAACTTTTTTTACTTTCATATTTTAAAATAATTCCACTTCTGCAGTAATCTGCTGATTGTCGAGTCCAACCTTATGTCTGTATTCCAAAGTATTCATGAATTATAAGGGTTTAAGTTTGGATTCTTTCACGTATGTGTTCAATAATGGGGCATGGCAGTTAAGGGGTTAAGCTCGACTAACTCAAAGGCAGAACTGAGGTCTAACCTTCCGTGCCCAGTCGTCGAAGATCTCCTGCGTGTTGAGCTTGGCTCGGAAGCTGTCTCCGTCCTGCTTGAGCTTCAGACCCTCCACGTGGTTCTCCCAGCCCTTCCCGAGGACGTCTTCCACGCGCTTCATGTAGGCCGTCAGCTGCCGGTCGATCTGCTTGGCCCAGATGATGGAGCCGGAGACCGGAGGCAGGTCTCGCACGTGGCTCATCTTGCAGGACTGGCTCTGAGGATACTGCACCTTGAACTTGTCGTGCAGAGCCTCGATGTCGTCTTTGACGCGCTGGATGAGCTGCGTCTGGTACTCCCGGATGGCTCCGCGGATGTGCGGCCGCACGAACAGGGCGTTGAAGCGAGAGAAGATGCGGAACATCTCGTTGGCGTTCTTGGCGGTGCCCAGCTGGTCGCGCAGGCGTGCCGTGATGCGCGTCTCCACGCGGTCGATGCGCTCGTCGTAGCGCTTCATGGCCGCTTCCCAGGCCTCCACTCCCTCCTTCGAGACGTCCAGTCCGTCCACCTCCTTCACGTTCTCGTAGGCCAGATTGACTTCCTCGATGGCGTTGACGTCTGCGGCGTCGAAGAGCACCTCGGCCACCTTCATATCGTCGGGCTCGGCCGTCTTTCCCTGAGCATGCTGGGACACGGCGGACACCTGGAGAGAGGAAAACACTTTATCAGCTTTGAGGAATAATCAATTCTGATTGGTCAGTCACCATATTCCAAGATACACTATATTGCCAAAAGTATTGGCACCCCTTCTAATGAACAGGTTTGGCTACTTTAGTAATTTCTATGAGTACAAATCTTAATGTTAAAGCATATAATGATATTCTAGGAAATTGTGTGCTTCTAATATTATAGCAACAGTTTGGACTCTTTTCTATTCTAACATGACAATGTCTCTGTGTATAAGACAAGGTTCAAAAAGAAAATGATTGATTGAGTCAGTGTGGAAGAACTTGACTGGTCTGCATAAAACCAAGTCCTAATCCCAGTTTAACACCTCTGGTGTGACTGTAAATGCAGACCTTGAGCCAAAAACTCATCACCAAACACCAATGACTTGTACATATGGGTTCAGTCATTTTAGACACTTACAAAACTGTTGCAACAGAGATGAAATACAATTTTTAAATACATGAATTATGTTCCCATCGTTGTTGCCACAGATTTGGAAGTGCATTTTTTTTTTTTAATATGAACTAAAATGCTCATGAAAGACCGTGTCATGTCAGTTCTGTCTGTTGTGTCACAAACTCAATCTGAGGCTCGTCAGGAAACACTTAATCATTGATTGATCATGAACTTCACCGCATCAGAACAACCACAAACACACCTGAGGTCTGAGCACACGAACGATGACGGCTCTCAGCTGCTCGTGCTGCCGTCTGAAGCGCCGCATGTGATCCAAGCGGGCCTGGAGCTTACGGTGGGCCGGACTGAGACGCCACACCATCTTCAGATTCTCCTCCCTCTTCCTCTTCACAATGTCCCTCAGGAGCACCTGCAGCTTCTCGTACTCATCCTCCCAGGTCTGGAAGACTTCGAAACACGCCACCATCACCTGCGGAGGAAGGAGAGCGTGAGGCGTGAGGAGAGTAGGGCTGGGTATCGTTTGGGTTTTTACGAAACCGGATCCAAATCGATACTTTTAAAACGGTACCGGTGCCTAAACCGATACTTAAAAAATATATATATGTTTTTAGAGATACACAATAGTAGATTTTTGCCGATATCCAATATTTTTCAACTCATTTTGCCCGATATCCAATATTTCGCGACTCATTTCGGCCGATACACAATATTTTTCTTCTCATTTCGGCCGATATCCAATATTTCGCGACTCATTTTGGCCGATAGCCAATATTTTTCGACTCATTTCGGCCGATAGCCAATATTTTTCGACTCATTTTGCCCGATATCCAATATTTCGCGACTCATTTCGGCCGATAGCCAATATTTTGACTCATTTCGGCCGATATCCAATATTTTTCGACTCATTTCGGCCGATAGCCAATATTTTGACTCATTTCGGCCGATAGCCAATATTTTGACTCATTTCGGCCGATAGCCAATATTTTTCGACTCATTTCGGCCGATAGCCAACATTTTTCGACTCATTTTGGCCGATAGCCAATATTTTTCGACTCATTTTGGCCGATAGCCAATATTTCTGAACTCATTTTGGCCGATATCCAATATTTTTCAACTCATTTTGGCCGATATCCAATATTTTTCAACTCATTTTGGCCGATATCCAATATTTTTCGACTCATTTTGGCCGATATCCAATATTTTTCAACTCATCTTGGCCGATATCCAATATTTTTCAACTCATTTTGGCCGATATCCAATATTTTTCAACTCATCTTGGCCGATATCCAATATTTTTCAACTCATTTTGGCCGATATCCAATATTTTTCAACTCATTTTGGCCGATATCCAATGCCGATACCGATATATACATTTCCCTTTGTTTTGAAACAACAAATCTTTGGTCATTTTTGAGCGAGATACTAACGGTCTAATCAGATTCAATGATCTATGCTAAGCTAAGCTAAAAGTGCTACCACCAGACCCAGAGATCGGCTGAATGGATTTAAAAACGGTAAAACTCAACTGTTTAACTCTTGGGGAGCTACAAAATAAGCCTATTTTTAAAAATAGTGGAGTGTTCCTTTAACATTAATAGATGTTCTATAGCAGTGGTCTCAAACTCGATTCCTAGAAGGCCACAGGTGATGATGCTTCTTATATCCGTTTCAGAGAACCAGAGGACAACTATTTCAATCGATCGCTCAAGCGGCACTGAAATATTTTATACCCAGCCCTCGGAGCTCAGCCGTACCTTCTCAAACTCCTCGTACGCCACATGCATGAGCTTGCGAGTGCCCAGCACTTTGAGCAGCTGAGAGCTCAGGTCTCTGGAGATGGCCTCCACCAGACGCAGCGCACGCTGGATGGGGTACTTGGTGTTTCGGATCTTGCGAAGGTGAGTGAAAATGGCCATCAGCGCCTGCCGGATCTTGTCGAGCTCGGTGGCCGATAGGAGATCGTTGAGGGGGAAGTCCTTCATCAGAGGGTTGTAGTCGTTGACCGTCTCCACAGCCTGCTTCAGACCTGAGAGAAACACACCAGACCGTTCACAAACGTGAGCTGTGTTTACACTGCTAGTCTTAATGCACCGATCCGATCTTCTGACCACATCTGATTTTTTGACCCGTCTGTTTACATTCAGACATGACTTGTATCCGATATGTTTACATTAATTCCCGCCCAAAAGGATTGTCTGCAGTGATCGCTTTACTATGCACATGGCAGACCCTCGGGTTTTAAATGACTGTGCTATTAAAATTATTTCCATAATTCACGTCGAATGGCCATATATTATTATTTGCCAGCAACGGCTGTCGTGGATGTTTTGCAGCACAAAATCTGCCTGAACGGATAAAGACCGGAAAATAGCGATAATTTTAAATTGTTAGACTATTTTATCTACAGCTGAGGTAGAATTCTTTAGAGAAATAATGATGATATTTATTGAAATGAATTAACGAGAGAGAGAGAGAGAGAGAGAGAGAGAGAGAGTGAGAGAGAGAGAGAGAGAGAGAACGAATGCGAGCGAGTGATTGTGAAGCATTGCGATTATCGGTTTAATTACAAAAACTGCTTAGTTA
>CM041808.1:1346190-1348690 GCA_023376895.1 Aspiorhynchus laticeps
TGATTATTTCTTTTTTTCAACAGTAGTAGTATTACGTACATTCTACTAAATAATAGCAATATAGTCTATTTCTGGCACAATGTCTTTAATAAGTTAAACCTCATTTTTGGGTGAACTATCCCTTTAATAGCAAAATGATTGTTTGAAACTGATATTTTCCACAGCAAAAGATAGAAATAACTGACTTCAAACCATGTTTTAGCTGCTGGAAATACTAGTGTTGTAATAATTTTGTCCAGCAGTGTACATCAGAATCATCAGCTCACGGTCGGAGCTCGTTACCTGTTTGATTTCAGCCCGTAATGGATGTCAATGCTGATCGTGTAGGAGATGCACTCGCGCTCCTCCTCACCTTCATCTCCAACATCCTCTGCAGAACAACAACAAACAACCAGCCGTTCGTGATAAATCAGCTAATCTATATTTCATCATCTGATGTGAACCCAACAGAAGATGAGCATGTGATGATAAATATAATCAGCTGCTGGTGTGTGTGTGTGTGTGTTATTGCCTGGACACAAACACAACAACACATTCACACTAAAAAGAGCATTGTTTGTCTCGTTCAAAGCGCTTCATTGTCATGACTGTAAATCACTGTAATTATCATAATTGTTTCTGATGCACAGGGTTTGTCAAAGCTCTACAGTACGACTGAAAACTACAGTATGCAACTATGAAACAATATTTACGTGTTTGCGCTCGGGGAGCTGTGTTTTTGCAGCGTTGAGTAATGCATCAGACATGCACTATATTGCCAAAAGTATTGGCACCCCTTCTAATGAACTACTTTAGTAATTTCTATGAGTACAAATCTTAATGTTAAAGCATATAATGATATTCTAGGAAATTGTGTGCTTCTAATATTATAGCAACAGTTTGGACTCTTTTCTATTCTAACATGACAATGTCTCTGTGTATAAGACAAGGTTCAAAAAGAAAATGATTGATTGAGTCAGTGTGGAAGAACTTGACTGGTCTGCATAAAACCAAGTCCTAATCCCAGTTTAACACCTCTGGTGTGACTGTAAATGCAGACCTTGAGACAAAAACTCATCACCAAACACCAATGACTTGTACATATGGGTTCAGTCATTTTAGACACTTACAAAACTGTTGCTACAGAGATGAAATACAATTTTTAAATACATGAATTATGTTCCCATCGTTGTTGCCACAGATTTGGAAGAGCATTTTTCTGTTCTAAAGAAGGGGGTGCCAATACTTTTGTCTATATAGTGTATGTACAAGTCATTGGTGTTTGGTGATGAGTTTTTGGCTCAAGGTCTGCATTTACAGTCACACCAGAGGTGTTAAACTGGGATTAGGACTTGGTTTTATGCAGACCAGTCAAGTTCTTCCACACTGACTCAATCAATCATTTTCTTTTTGAACCTTGTCTTATACACAGAGACATTGTCATGTTAGAATAGAAAAGAGTCCAAACTGTTGCTATAATATTAGAAGCACACAATTCCCTAGAATATCATTATATGCTTTAACATTAAGATTTGTACTCATAGAAATTACTAAAGTAGTCAAACCTGTTCATTAGAAGGGGTGCCAATACTTTTGGCAATAAAGTGTAAATATTGATTCCTTGAACACCGTATCCACTCACTGCTCAAAACACCAGAGTTTTGTTCAGTGCCGAGTTATGAAAGCCCACAAATCTCTCATAATAATAAAAAGTGTAGACACGATGTGAGTTCGGGATGAACTAAGATGAGCGACAGATTATGATGATTATTAAGGGAGTCTGCTAATGTGATTGATTTAATACAACAGCTCAAAATAAACGAAGTTAATATTAAATGACTACAACACTATTGCCTGATTTTGCTCTATTTCGTCAACAAAAATAGCTTCAAAATCACAGCTGAGCCGTTCATAATTACAAATTCATAAAGAGTCACTTGCTTCGTTCCTGAATGAATCAGCCGTTCGAACGAATCAATTGAATGAATGATTCAGTGGTAAAATCAGTGACTTGTCGCCACCTACAGACAGTTTTAGTTTCATTTTTAAAGCATCTTTGCAGTTATTTAAATCATTTAATATTTATATATTCAAAATGTTATATTTAAAACAATCTCAACGTGAATTTAATTGCACTCGTGCCACCTTTGAGCCTCATTAAATGTCTGTAAATACACCTACATGCCACTTTTGTCTTCTGTAGTGCAAATTAATTTCGTTTAATACTGATTTTATTTGATCGGTAACTTCTTATTCTATTGTTTTAATTAGAAATTTTGAAAAAAACTTAATGTACACTTTTGAATTTGATATAAAAGATGACATTCTTTCAATAAAGCCATTATAAAGTAAAAGAAAATCACTTTAAGCAGTCAAATATCAGCTAGTTATTGTTATTAATCAGAAGGTGCTCGTGAATTCTTTGACTGTGCTGCTATAAATAGACGTGCTGGTGACGTCACTGGTCTGCAGTGCAGCGAACACGCCCTGAACGCGCATCGGTCATTTATTATCGACTTTT
>CM041808.1:1356190-1361190 GCA_023376895.1 Aspiorhynchus laticeps
CGGTCGTACGTTCGTTTCGTAAATGAGGCCCAATGACTTCTTACCAGTTTTAATAACTTTTGTTTTTACCCGTTACCAGTATTCAGAAATACAGTAGATTTTTCTTATCTATGGTAAGAATAGATTTGGTTAAATCTGTTTATACATACAGTAGCCACAATGTTTCAATAATCATAAAATATATTGGATTGGAATTAAATGTTTTGTGTCATGAATCTCATATTAATTTCAGTTGTTGATTTGCTTTTAAATACCAGTCCACTTGATTGTATTAATATGTAAATTTAACAAGAATCATAACATAAAACCAAGGTTTATAAGTGTCATGCTGATAAAATGACACAAAATGATAAATTGTAAAAAATGGTCAATTTAAAAGACTGATGCTAGTGAACTACACACAAGTATTTCTGCCATAGAACGATACTAGCAGCGGTTAGTATTCAGTGTGAATATAACACAGATCTGTGGATAAATGATCCCAGCATCCTCCAGCAGGAAGTCAGGGCTGTAACAGGAACCTGTTGTGTGTGGCTCTGGTTACAGAATAAGAGCGTGGGCTCCAGAAAGCCTCCCAGCGCTCAGCTGCTGCGCTCCAAACAGCCGTCTGACCCGAGCGCTCTGAAGAAACACCGCAGACTGAGCGCCTCGTGGTTCCCCGTCAGCCTCGACCGAGAGCTGCTGCCGCTGGACACGCTCACAGGTACTGATGGGGATCAGAGAGAGCGTCACGGCTTCTCAACCAGGCCTTGAGCGTTTGTTCTGGAGCTCTAGAACAGAGAAGAGTTACCAGCACACCCGCAGTAGATGAAGAAAGCATGCGGAAGTTTGTGAACCCCTTGCAGAATCTGTGAACAAAATAAGAGAGATTATATAAAATGCATGTTATTTTTTATTTAGTACTGTCCTGAGTAAGATATTTTACATACAAGATGTTTACATATAGTTCACAAGACAAAAAAAAATAGCTGAACTTATTAAAATAACCCTGTTCATAAGTTTGTGAACCCCTTGCAGAATCTGTGAAAATTTGAGTAATTTTAACAAAATAAGAGAGATCATATAAAATGCATGTTATTATTTATTTAGTACTGTCCTGAGTAGGGTTGCAAAAAGTTGGAAAATTTCCAGTAAATTCTGGAAACTTACTGGGAATTCTGGAAACTTACCGGGATTTTTAGAAAGTTTCCGGAAATTTTCCACCCCTTTTTAAATAAAAGATGTTTACATATAGTCCACAAGACAAAAAAATAGCTGAACTTATTAAAATAACCCCTTTCAAAAGTTTGTGAACCCTTGGTTCTTAATACAGTGTGTGGTTACCTGATGATCCACGAGTGTTTGTTGTTGTTGTGTTGGTTGTTCATGAGTCCCTTGTTTGTTCTGAACAGTTAAACTGAGAAAAATCCTCCATGTTCTGCAGATTCTTCAGTTTTCCAGCATCTTTTGCATATTTGAACCCTTTCCAGCAGAGACTATGATTTTTAGATCCATCTTTTCACACTGAGGACAACTGAGGGACTCAAACACAACTATTAAAAAAGGTTTGAACCTTCACTGATGCTCCTGAAGAAAGCACAGTGCATTAAGAGCCGGGGCGTGAAAACTTTCTGAATTTGAAGATCAAGGTAAATTGTACTTAATTTGTCTTCCAGGAAACATGCAAGTATCTTCTGTTGCTTCCGAAGGACAGTACTAAATGGAAAAAAAATATATTTCAACAAAATAAGAAAAATTTGGACATCTTCATCCTGTTCAAAAGTTTTCACGCCCCGGCTCTTAATGCATTGTGTGTTCTTCTGGAGCATCAGTGAATGTTTGAGCCTTTTTTAATAGTTGTGTTTGAGTCCCTCAGTTGTCCTCAGTGTGAAAAGATGGATCTAAAATCATACAGTCACTGCTGGAAAGGGTTCAAATATGTAAAAGATGCTGTAAACCTGAAGAATCTGCAGAACATGGAGGATTTTTCTCAGGTTAACTGTTCAGAACAAACAAGGGACTCATGAACAACCATCACAACAACAAACACTCGTGGATCATCAGGTAACCACACACAGTGTTAAGAACCAAGGGTTCACAAACTTTTGAACGGGGTTATTTTAATAAGTTCAGCTATTTTTTTGGTCTTGTGGACTAAATGTAAACATCTTTTATGTAAAATATACTCAAGACAGTACTAAATAAAAAATAACATGCATTTTATATAATCTCTCTTATTTTGTTAAAATTACTCAAATTTTCACAGATTCTGCAAGGGGTTCACAAACTTTTGAATGGGGTTATTTTAATAATTTCAGCTATTTTCTTTGTATATGTAAACATCTTTTATTTAAAATATCTTACTCATGACAGTACGAAATAAAAAATAACATGCATTTTATATGATCTCTCTTATTTTGTTCAAAGATTCTGCAAGGGGTTCACAAACTTTCGCATGCCACTGTATATATATATATATATATATAACTGTGGTCATGATTGCTTTGCTGATCCGTGTGCATCCTAATCAACAGTGCAGGCCTTATATTAAGAATTGATGCTCCACGTGGATTCTGGTCTTTCTCTTAATGAGCGTGATGCGACGTGATGCATAATTTAGATCTCAGCGGATGCTGGTGATTGTTGACGCTGCATCTCAATGACACGCTATCTTCCCGTTCATCTGAGTCTGTGTGTGACGGTTCTGTCGAAGTCAAGCTTTCCTGACACTGCTCTCTGATCAAAGCTGTAGAAACATGCTCTGAAGCGATCAGATTTATGCTCATAAACAGACAATAACAGAATCAATGATGGAAACTCAGGTCAGATTCAGAAGTCAATCATCATTCAGTGTGCTCAGCGATAAATTACTGAAAGTTAAGACACAAAGCAAGCAAGCCAAAAATATTAAAATAAAAGCTCTAAACATGATATCTTATATTTCTTCCTTAGTCTTGTTTTCTAGTATAAATATCTACAAATTCTAGAATTAAGATGCGTTTACTTGACATATAAAATTACTTAAGATATTTTATCTTGTTTTATGACAAAAAATATACAAATTTTGTTAGTTTTTGCTTCAAACAATCAAAAATATCGGTAACACTTTACAATACGTGCACAAATATGCATTAAATAATGCTTAACTAATGCACAGATAATCATGAGTTAATGTATAACTAATGAAGAACTAAACCGTTTATCTGCATCAGCAACTAATGAACATTCAATATGATTTATAGATTAAGTAATCAATAAGTTGTTATTAGTTAAATGTGTCATAATGTATTAGTTACCTAATAACTTATTTTATTAACTAATGAAGTAAATTAATATGTTAATTAGCACATTGGGTTCATGCATTTTATGCATTCATGCATGCATTTTATCTTCCAGTTGTCTGCTTTAATTAATCATTAAGTTAATGATTTGCATATCATTAAGTTATGACTTAACTTGTTGAGGCACACGACTAACTAACTAATTCTAAATCCATAACCACAAATGACACATTACTTAACAACTAGTTAATAGTTCTGTGCCTCAACAAGTAAAGTCATAACTTAATGATATGCAAATCATTAGCTTAATGATTAATTAAAGCAGACACCTGGAAGTTTAAAGGCATGCTTGAACCCAATTGCATTATACATTATGACACATTTAACTAATAACTTATTGATTACTTAATCTATGAATCATATTGAATGTTCATTAGTTGCTGATGCAGATAAACGGTTTAGTTCTTCATTAGTTATACATTAACTCATGATTATCTGTGCATTATTTAATGCATATTTGTGCACGTATTGTAAAGTGTTACCGATATTTTTGATTGTTTGAAGCAAAAACTAACAAAATTGGATATTTGTCTCATAAAACAAGACTAAATATCTTAAGCCATGTCACTTAAACGCATCTTAATTCCAGAATTTATAGATATTTATACTAGAAAACACTTTGTTATTACAGTGTGAAGGTGACCTGATGCCGCTCCACATACAGAAAACAGATGGCAGGCTTCATTTATTTGTGTAGCTTTTCACAATCTATATTATTTCAGTCATAAAAATCACATTTGTACTTACAGAATCCAAAACCAGATGAAATATTGTCAGTGATCAAATGCTCTGTTGAACTGCATCCATAAATGTTTACACTATATACGTTTAGTATTGTGTATTTGCCACTGTAAGTGTTATATATCTCTCCGAGCAGACGGACGCAGAGAGATTCTGTTACTAACATCTGAGTCTGTTTAATAATCACTCGATTGTCTTCAGAGCTGCTTTGAATCTTTGAAGCTGGATTTGAATTTTTGAATATTTGATGAACTTTGCAACATTTTCCTGTTTATCACCATGAACTATCTGTATTGTATAAAGCGCTATAGAAATAAAGGTGACTTGACTTGAGAATCATGGCGATCTCAGATTTTACATTATATATGTGTCTCTGGAGCACAAAAGCAGTCATAAGTAACACAGGTATATTTGTAGCAATAGCCAACAATACATTGTATGGGTCAAAATTATCCATTTTTCTTTTATGCCAAAAATCATTAGGATATTAATTGAAGATCATGTTCCATTAAGATATTTTGCTAATTTCCTACCGTAAATATATCAAAACTTAATTTTTGATTAGTAATATGCATTGCTAAGAACTTAACTTTAAAGCTGATTTTCTCAATATTTAGATTTTTTTGCACCCTCAGATTCCAGATTTACAAATCATAACAAACCATACATCAATGGAAAGCTATTTATTCAGCTTTCAGATGATCTATAAATCTCAATTTTGTAAAATTGACCCTTATGACTGGTTTTGTGCTCCAGGGTCACTTATAGTCATCAGACGCTTTTATCCAAAGTGACTTACAAATGAGGACAATAGAAGCAATCAAAACCAACAAAAGAGCAACGATACGCAAGTGCTGTAACAAGTCTCAGTTAGCTTAACGCAAGTTTTTTTTTTTTATTATATAATAAATAAAAAGAAAACAGATAGAATAGAAAAAG
>CM041808.1:1368690-1381190 GCA_023376895.1 Aspiorhynchus laticeps
ATGAAGAATTATGAAATTTTAAAATGAAGAATTATGAGATTTAAAATGAAGAATTTTGAAATTTTAAAATGAAGAATTATGAGATTTAAAATGAAGAATTATGAGATTTAAAATGAAGAATTATGAGATTTAAAATGAAGAATTATGAAATTTAAAATGAAGAATTATGAGATTTAAAATGAAGAATTATGAGATTTAAAATGAAGAATTATGAGATTTTAAAATGAAGAATTATGAGATTTAAAATGAAGAATTATGAGATTTAAAATGAAGAATTATGAAATTTTAAAATGAAGAATTATGAGATTTAAAATTAAGAATTATGAGATTTAAAATGAAGAATTATGAAATTTTAAAATGAAGAATTATGAGATTTAAAATTAAGAATTATGAGATTTTAAAATTAAGAATTATGAAATTTAAAATTAAGAATTATGAGATTTAAAATGAAGAATTATGACATTTTAAAATTAAGAATTATGAAATTTTAAAATTAAGAATTATGAGATTTAAAATGAAGAATTATGAAATTTTAAAATTAAGAATTATGAGATTTAAAATGAAGAATTATGAAATTTTAAAATAAAGAATTATGAGATTTAAAATGAAGGATTACAAGATTTAAAATGAAGAATTGTGACATTTAAAGGTAAAGAATTGCAAGATAAACTCAGAATTGCGACAAAAACTCACATTTGCAGAAATGAAAGAATTGTGAGAAAGTCGCGATTACCTTTTTAAAAAAAATTATTCCATGGCAGAAACAAAACAACAGAATTGCAAGATGTAAACTATAATCCAGAGCGTTTATATCTCAAATTCTGACTTTTTTCTCAGAATTATGAGGAAAATCTGATTTGTGAGATATAAAGTCATAACCTTTATATTTTTAGTGCTGTCAAACGATTAATCACATCCAACATAACATAATATATGTGTGTGTACTGTGTATATTTATTATGTATATATAAATACACACACATGCATGTATATATTTCAGAAAAATTAGTTTTTCTGTATTAAATATATATATAATATAAATGATATGAATATCAATATAGACATGTACATGTTTTCATACTGTATGTGTGCCTATATATATAAACATAATAAATATACACAATACACATATTATGAATGAATGATGCATTTACGTATATAGAGCTTTAAACAAAAACATTTATTTTTTTGACACCACTGCTTTTTAAAATATATATTTATTTTATTTTGAGGTAGAAATAGTTTCCATAGTTCTTCGTGTTTCTACGTGTTTGAAGACGTCGCGCTCGATGATGGAAAATCGTTAGTGATCTGTTTATTAGACATATCCAGAGTGTCATAAACTGTGTAATAATGCACGTGTGTGTGAGCGTCAGATGCTGGTGTGTGTTATTCTGGGCGTTTGGATCAGATAAGAGTCTCGTGTCTAAGGAACAGCAGATGAACTCATCTTAACCTCCTCAGAGAGACGTCTGCATATGAAATCATAATCATAATAACACATGAACCACTTGGTTTGAATAAAAGGTGTGATGAATAATAAAAGCACTCATAAGAGTGAATCAGTCGAGTCTTATAGATCAGGTTAGCGCAGAATTTGAGCGAGTAGATTATAACAGCTGATGTTAACTGGTTATGGTTAAGAACTGGTTAACCTATCTCTCTCTGTGTCTAAACAGCTGGTCAAATGAACCAAGGCATGGAACACAAATACATAATTTTTAACACAAATCATAATTTGTGACCCTCTTTGAGAAACCCAGCTAAAGTCATTTTTTTGAGATTGACTATTTTCTGCATAAAATCATCCTAGATATTGTAAAGAAATATATTCTTGGTATCTTTAATATTGACCGAGTAAGGCCATAATCATAGTGAAATTAATGCTTGTAATCAAACTTTGATCCTCGTTATCTCAGAATTAGGCTTTAGCCTGGTTTTTACAGAAAGGGTCACATTTAAGTGAATGTATTAGCAGCAGGTCAGTCACGTTTAGGCCTATTTCTATAGAGCTGTGTCCAGAAATAACACAATCAATTATTAACTCAGTTATGGAGACAAATTCAGATTCTATGCTCTATGTATGCTGTGCTCTCAGATTTTTATTCAGATCAATCCAGTTCAGTAAAAGTTAATCTATTTTGAAATGAGTTCAATTCTACTATTTAAAGCAGCTCTACAGCAGACAGTCGTGTCATTATTCAGTTCAGTGCTGATTCAATAACTAGTTTCAGATGTGATTCAGCTGTCAATCATCATTCAGATTCAGATTTATTCTTTGTTGTCCCCAAAAAGAGGAAACTTGTTTCCACAGACTGTACCCGAGCTGTAGTACACAATCAGGGGCGCCTTAAGACAGGGGTTCCCAACCTTTTTTACTCCGGGGACCCCCCCTTCTCCGGTCAATTTTGCAAGGCCCCCTTACATTATACTGTACTTCTGCAGCAGAGAGAAAGGTGTTTATTTTAAACTTTTTTTATTAACCAAAACATTTGTTTTGCCTTCTACTGCATGTCATAAAAAATTAAAAAACTCAAAATTCAAACAAACTTTAAATTAAAGCTATACTTCATAACTCAAAAGGAAACCCTCTGCTCAATTCTAACTTTTTAAAATAATATAAATGCTATAAACCTATATAAAATAATATAAACCTGCCATACCAAACAGGACAACGGGGAGATGCCAAAAGACCACTCACTACACCTGTCCCACTGACTGAAAATATAGCCTACTGTTTGTATCCATTAAAAAAAAATAAACATACAAATGAAAAATACAGCAATTAAATGTTAAATCTGTTGAAACACATCGATCTGAAGACGGGATCAGTGAACAGAGCGCGTCTGATGCTCACATGTCTATAACAAGCCTCACAAGATTCTCTATTATGGGTGATCATCCATTATCATTCATTCATCCATTATAAAACACGCACAGGATATTAATTCAGACAACTATGCAAATATTGAAATTTCACACAAAGGGATCAGAGTCCCGAGAGCGCGCAGTTTGTGAATCATATAATGCATGCCTACGATACACAGGAGTGTCATAGGCTACGTTAGGCATGCGCAAGTTTGTTATTATGACTCTAATCGTCTTTATCTTTACATTAGCGCGACGGTTTGCTTCATAAAGCCCAGAGATGTAGTTTGCGTGCAGCAGGTGGAAGTTTTGAGCCGATGTTCAGTCTGTATTTAACAGTGCTGCGCCGAGTCCGAAGCAATCAATCACAGAGCACGAGAGAGGCCGTGCTTTGATCATTTTAATTCAACACATTAATAATGAAATTAAACAATTATAGGATAATTAATTTTAAGCCATCTCGTGACCCCCTTGGAGGATCACTGAGGCCCCCTAGTGGGCCGCGACCCCCGGTTGGGAACCCCTGCCTTAAGATACCCAGAGGCCCCTGGGCTACAGCATTACGGCTGGCCCCCACCCCAGAAACCTTGATTTTTTTATTTATCAATTATTTGTCAAATTTCGATTTTTATTTATTTTTTCTTGTTATTATGCCAGTTAACATTCACAACACTGTTCTGCGTGAAATGTGAATAAGTCAATATGCAAATTCACTCTTTGTCACAAGGTAGCGCTTAAGAACTGGAGAATATAGCCGTTACATAAAGTAAACACTACGTTCCCAGCAGGCACACGACGTCATAAGACGTTGGTATTTGGTTAAATTTTGGTTGCGACGTCGGGTGACCAAAATCCAATGTAAATCCAACGTTTAATGTCAATGTTAAATTGATGTCCAATACCGACGTCAGCTGACGTTGAGATTTAGTTGTTTTTAGGTTGTGTAACCAACATCCAACGTTAAGCCAACGTCAAATTTACGTCAATTATTGACGTCAACCCGATTTTCATTTTCAACCAAAATTCAACGTCTGTCTGACGTTACATAGACGTCTGGTGCCTGCTGGGTTATTACAGGCTTTATACAGAGGTAATATGAAAAGAAAATGCCATTAAAACTTTCCTGGCTATGTGAGTTTACAGGTATGATTTAAACACCATAAATCACACAATATTCATTATTCATCATCATCAGTAGAACGAAACAACACGACATGTTGGCATAAATGTGAGCTGTTTGGTGATTGCTAACTGCGTTTTTATTTTGAAACATGCCGTGCTCGGGTTTAATTAATTAAATCACAGCCTTTAATGATAAAACTTAAGACTTTGAAGCAGCACCTTAAACAAAAACCTTCATCTGACACAGATTACATCCACACAAATCACTGAACTCGCACTGTATGATGTTACAGAAAGTGATCCAATCCAGTTCCTTTCACACAGCAGTGTTTCTCTTGTTAATCTGCACGTTAACATAAAGACACTCTTGTGCTGAGCTAACGTTACTTGCCAAATAAGCGAATGCATTGATTGTGTATATTACAGTATATTATGTTACAGTATATCGGTGGAACACGTGGAACATACCAACTATACAAACTCGGTGGGGGGAAGCTAAACTGAACCATTCACTTTATAGGCTACTTCAACCAGGGCGTCGCTGAAAATGAGTGTGTGAGTTTGTTTACAGAATGCTGTTGTCACTGCTGCAAATTCCCATATAAATAGTTATTAGAAAAATATAATTTCCCCTTTCCAGTGTAGGCCCTTGAAGCCCGTGCATTAATGCACCCCTGTACACAATACACACATAAGTGATACACACATATTTCCACTAAATACAAATAACTACAAATACAAATAGTCTAGAACTACAGTAAGATCATGTTGATATTTAGTCTAGAACTACAGTAAGATCGCGTTGATATTTAGTCTAGAACTACAGTAAGATCGTGTTGATATCTAGTCTAGAACTACAGTAAGATCGTGTTGATATTTAGTCTAGAACTACAGTAAGATCGTGTTGATATCTAGTCTAGAACTACAGTGAGATCGTGTTGATATTTAGTCTAGAACTACAGTCAGATCGTGTTGATATCTAGTCTAGAACTACAGTAAGATCGTGTTGATATCTAGTCTAGAACTACAGTAAGATCGTGTTGATATTTAGTCTAGAACTACAGTGAGATCGTGTTGATATTTAGTCTAGAACTACAGTAAGACCGTGTTGATATCTAGTCTAGAACTACAGTAAGATCGTGTTGATATTTAGTCTAGAACTACAGTCAGATCGTGTTGATATCTAGTCTAGAACTACAGTGAGATCGTGTTGATATTTAGTCTAGAACTACAGTCAGATCGTGTTGATATCTAGTCTAGAACTACAGTAAGATCGTGTTGATATTTAGTCTAGAACTACAGTAAGATCGTGTTGATATCTAGTCTAGAACTACAGTGAGATCGTGTTGATATTTAGTCTAGAACTACAGTCAGATCGTGTTGATATCTAGTCTAGAACTACAGTAAGATCGTGTTGATATCTAGTCTAGAACTACAGTGAGATCGTGTTGATATCTAGTCTAGAACTACAGCGAGATCGTGTTGATATTTAGTCTAGAACTACAGCGAGATCGTGTTGATATTTAGTCTAGAACTACAGCGAGATCGTGTTGATATTTAGTCTAGAACTACAGCGAGATCGTGTTGATATTTAGTCTAGAACTACAGCGAGATCGTGTTGATATTTAGTCTAGAACTACAGCGAGATCGTGTTGATATTTAGTCTAGAACTACAGCGAGATCGTGTTGATATTTAGTCTAGAACTACAGCGAGATCGTGTTGATATCTAGTCTAGAACTACAGTAAGATCGTGTTGATATCTAGTCTAGAACTACAGTAAGATCGTGTTGATATTTAGTCTAGAACTACAGTGAGATCGTGTTGATATCTAGTCCAGAACTACAGTGAGATCGTGTTGATATTTAGTCTAGAACTACAGTAAGATCGTGTTGATATCTAGTCTAGAACTACAGTAAGATCGTGTTGATATTTAGTCTAGAACTACAGTGAGATCGTGTTGATATCTAGTCTAGAACTACAGTAAGATCGTGTTGATATTTAGTCCAGAACTACAGTGAGATCGTGTTGATATTTAGTCTAGAACTACAGTGAGATCGTGTTGATATTTAGTCTAGAACTACAGTGAGATCGTGTTGATATTTAGTCTAGAACTACAGTGAGATCGTGTTGATATTTAGTCTAGAACTACAGTGAGATCGTGTTGATATCTAGTCTAGAACTACAGTAAGATCGTGTTGATATCTAGTCCAGAACTACAGTGAGATCGTGTTGATATTTAGTCTAGAACTACAGTGAGATCGTGTTGATATTTAGTCTAGAACTACAGTGAGATCGTGTTGATATTTAGTCCAGAACTACAGTGAGATCGTGTTGATATTTAGTCTAGAACTACAGTGAGATCGTGTTGATATTTAGTCTAGAACTACAGTAAGATCGTGTTGATATCTAGTCCAGAACTACAGTGAGATCGTGTTGATATTTAGTCTGGAACTACAGTGAGATCGTGTTGATATTTAGTCTAGAACTACAGTAAGATCGTGTTGATATCTAGTCCAGAACTACAGTAAGATCGTGTTGATATTTAGTCCGGAACTACAGTAAGATCGTGTTGATATTTAGTCCGGAACTACAGTAAGATCGTGTTGATATTTAGTCCGGAACTACAGTGAGATCGTGTTGATATTTAGTCCGGAACTACAGTGAGATCGTGTTGATATTTAGTCCGGAACTACAGTAAGATCGTGTTGATATTTAGTCCAGAACTACAGTAAGATCGTGTTGATATTTAGTCCGGAACTACAGTAAGATCGTGTTGATATTTAGTCCGGAACTACAGTAAGATCGTGTTGATATTTAGTCCGGAACTACAGTGAGATCGTGTTGATATTTAGTCCGGAACTACAGTAAGATCGTGTTGATATTTAGTCCAGAACTACAGTAAGATCGTGTTGATATTTAGTCCGGAACTACAGTAAGATCGTGTTGATATTTAGTCTAGAACTACAGTAAGATCGTGTTGATATTTAGTCTAGAACTACAGTAAGATCATGTTGATATTTAGTCTAGAACTACAGTCAGATCGTGTTGATATTTAGTCTAGAACTACAGTAAGATCGTGTTGATATTTAGTCTAGAACTACAGTAAGATCGTGTTGATATTTAGTCCAGAACTACAGTAAGATCGTGTTGATATTTAGTCTAGAACTACAGTGAGATCGTGTTGATATCTAGTCTAGAACTACAGTAAGATCGTGTTGATATTTAGTCTAGAACTACAGTGAGATCGTGTTGATATCTAGTCTAGAACTACAGTGAGATCGTGTTGATATTTAGTCTGGAACTACAGTAAGATCATGATGATATTTAGTCTAGAACTACAGTGAGATCGTGTTGATATTTAGTCTAGAACTACAGTAAGATCGTGTTGATATCTAGTCTAGAACTACAGTAAGCTGTTGATATTTAGTCTGGAACTACAGTAAGATCATGATGATATTTAGTCTAGAACTACAGTGAGATCGTGTTGATATCTAGTCTAGAACTACAGTAAGATCGTGTTGATATTTAGTCTAGAACTACAGTGAGATCGTGTTGATATCTAGTCTAGAACTACAGTGAGATCGTGTTGATATTTAGTCTGGAACTACAGTAAGATCATGATGATATTTAGTCTAGAACTACAGTGAGATCGTGTTGATATTTAGTCTAGAACTACAGTGAGATCGTGTTGATATTTAGTCTGGAACTACAGTAAGATCATGATGATATTTAGTCTAGAACTACAGTGAGATCGTGTTGATATCTAGTCTAGAACTACAGTAAGATCGTGTTGATATTTAGTCTAGAACTACAGTGAGATCGTGTTGATATCTAGTCTAGAACTACAGTGAGATCGTGTTGATATTTAGTCTGGAACTACAGTAAGATCATGATGATATTTAGTCTAGAACTACAGTGAGATCGTGTTGATATTTAGTCTAGAACTACAGTGAGATCGTGTTGATATTTAGTCTAGAACTACAGTGAGATCGTGATGATATTTAGTCTAGAACTACAGTAAGATCGTGTTGATATTTAGTCTAGAACTACAGTAAGATCGTGTTGATATTTAGTCTAGAACTACAGTGAGATCGTGTTGATATTTAGTCTAGAACTACAGTAAGATCGTGTTGATATTTAGTCTAGAACTACAGTAAGATCGTGTTCACACACAACGCTCTGATTTCTGTCACCACGGCAACACCAGAGCTGTCACTCAATACATCAGAAACAAAGTAACTGTTACTTATTTGAAAGAGTAACAGATATTTCCTTCTGAATTAAAAAGTAATGCGTTACTTTACTAGTTACTTTATCTCGTGTTACCCTGAACACTGTGTGTGATTGTGCAGTAATAATCATCTTTATTATGATTAGTTTGTCTAATCACATACAGTACTGGTCTCTGCTCTTCTTGTGCTTTCAGACGTGGCTCCGGCGGAGCAGGAGAAGCTCTTCATCCAGAAGCTGCGTCAGTGCTGCGTTCTGTTCGACTTTCTGTGCGATCCGCTCAGCGATCTGAAATGGAAGGAGGTGAAGCGGGCGGCGCTGAGCGAGATGGTGGAGTACATCAACCACAATCGCAATGTCATCACGGAGCCTATATACCCGGAGGTGGTGCACATGGTGAGTCAGGCCGGCCCTCAGGGGCCCGCGGCGGCCCTCGCTCTCCTCGGAGCCGCTCGTTTGATCTCCTAGCTCCAGACAACACAGCTTCTGTTTGCCGTTAGAGTCGGTTATTGACACTGACTTCACATGCTTTTCTATTTACGGCATTAAAGAAGCGTTATCAGGCTTCATTTCATCTGAAACACAATGGAGCTTTATTCAGCTTTCTGTGTTTCTCAGCAGCGGAAGTCGTCATAGTTGGGTTAACTTCAAGAGCAGTGAATGAAAGACTACCACAAATATACACTATATTGCCAAAAGTATTGGCACCCCCTTCTAATGAACAGGTTTGACTACTTTAGTAATTTCTATGAGTACAAATCTTAATGTTAAAGCATATAATGATATTCTAGGAAATTGTGTGCTTCTAATATTATAGCAACAGTTTGGACTCTTTTCTATTCTAACATGACAATGTCTCTGTGTATAAGACAAGGTTCAAAAAGAAAATGATTGATTGAGTCAGTGTGGAAGAACTTGACTGGTCTGCATAAAACCAAGTCCTAATCCCAGTTTAACACCTCTGGTGTGACTGTAAATGCAGACCTTGAGACAAAAACTCATCACCAAACACCAATGACTTGTACATATGGGTTCAGTCATTTTAGACACTTACAAAACTGTTGCAGCAGAGATGAAATACAATTTTTAAATACATGAATTATGTTCCCATCGTTGTTGCCACAGATTTGGAAGAGCATTTTTCTGTTCTAAAGAAGGGGGTGCCAATACTTTTGTCTATATAGTGTATGTACAAGTCATTGGTGTTTGGTGATGAGTTTTTGTCTCAAGGTCTGCATTTACAGTCACACCAGAGGTGTTAAACTGGGATTAGGACTTGGTTTTATGCAGACCAGTCAAGTTCTTCCACACTGACTCAATCAATCATTTTCTTTTTGAACCTTGTCTTATACACAGAGACATTGTCATGTTAGAATAGAAAAGAGTCCAAACTGTTGCTATGATATTAGAAGCACACAATTTCCTAGAATATCATTATATGCTTTAACATTAAGATTTGTACTCATAGAAATTACTAAAGTAGTCAGATAACTCCCCAACCGGACCTCACCGGACAATGGCACCTTTTTAGTTACACCCAGTGTCACTACCCCATCCTACCCTGCGAATTTCAAGCCCCGGGATGCCTCCGTTGCTTAAAAGTACAATCTTTCCCCTGCTGCGCTGGGACGGGTCGCTGGAGAGCTCGTGGGTGATTCTCGTTTATATCATTAAACAGAGGTTCAAACTCCGGTCCGAACACCACTGGCCACAAGCTTTGGGCTCTGCTCTCACAGAGAATATTGATTTATATTGCATATTTTATTTTAGATAAACTAGAAACCATTTTTAATTTATAAAGTGTTATTTTGAAATGTAAATCAAAAACAATTGGCTGAAGCCAGAGGCAATGGTGAAAGTCTTTGAGAGAAGAGACCCCACCCCATTTTGGAGGTTCTGCCCACTTTTGGAGTTCACGCCCCATTTTGGAGGTTCTGCCCACTTTTGGAGTTTACGCCCCATTTTGGAGGTTCTGCCCACTTTTGGAGGTCACGCCCCATTTTGGAGGTTCTGCCCACTTTTGGAGTTTACGCCCCATTTTGGAGGTTCTGCCCACTTTTGGAGTTTACGCCCCATTTTGGAGGTTCTGCCCACTTTTGGAGGTCACGCCCCATTTTGGAGGTTCTGCCCACTTTTGGAGTTCACGCCCCATTTTGGAGGTTCTGCCCACTTTTGGAGTTTACGCCCCATTTTGGAGGTTCTGCCCACTTTTGGAGGTCACGCCCCATTTTGGAGGTTCTGCCCACTTTTGGAGTTTACGCCCCATTTTGGAGGTTCTGCCCACTTTTGGAGTTTACGCCCCATTTTGGAGGTTCTGCCCACTTTTGGAGTTCACGCCCCATTTTGGAGATCTCCGGGCTGCAGTTATACCTACTTGGTAAACAAACACAGACCGGAAGTTAACTTCGGGCCAGGCGCATGCGCCCGATGAAACCTAGTGGTGAGCAAAGCGAGGCTTCGTGAAACACTGAAGCAGTCGAAGCAAACGTGTCGAGACTTCGAAATATCTCGACACCCGTCTCTACGGTGACACCTAGTGGTCACTTTCAAGTATTGCTCTGAAACAGCGTCGACAACGAAACAGTTAAGCGAATTGACGAGTTATAACGTATGTTGTGTTCATCGATCCATCAAGTGATTTGGGGGGGTAGTTAGTTTGCCGTCTCCTTGGGTTCGAATCCTGGGTGAAGCAGGCATCTTCACAAAATTATAATAAAGAATTAAAATGTGTGTTTTTATTGTAATGTGTTGAAACATCGGTCTGACATCTGAATGAACTCTTTGTGAATAAATAAGTGTTATTTTGGTAATGAAAAATAGACAACAAAATACATCAAGCCACAATGTCTTAATTTTTTTTTTTACATATAGGCTACAGATTTTTTTTATTTTTTATTAATTGTTCTGCTGTTGATGGACTTAGCCTACTTCTTTTTTTACATAGAATATCTCCAGCCTTTGAACAAATCCTCTCACGAGGGACAATTATCTATCAATGTCTATAGCATCTATCAATATCTTAATAATAACTTTTAATGTAGCCTAAATATAATTAACCAAATTACACTATAAATATCACTATATCTCTCCTCTCACAAAAACCCACGAAGTGAAGATGCGTTAACTACACTTTTATACTTTGTGGGAGTTAGGTTGAGACAGATGTGCAATTGTGTGATTGGTTCCCGACCCTGTCAATCAAACACAGAGTTGGCAGGTATGCCACGCCTCCAAACACTTGTGACACGCCCCGATGCTTCGAATCGCCTTAGTCACGTGACATGAGTGTTTCGAATCACGCTTCGGAGCAGTGTTTCGAAACATCTGCGCTTCGGGATCTCGACACCGTGTCGAAACGTCAGTTTCGCGTCTGCCATCCCTAATGAAACCGTCTATAATGTTTCTCAGCTTGCAAAGACGTCTCTGTTTCCTTGTGATCCAGTGAAGGCTCAGCGATGGGTTCTGGTGACCCTGATGAGGTTTGAGGAACCATGCTTTATTCAGTGTGAGATGGTTTGTGTCACAGAGCTCTCGTTAGTGTGACGATGAAGTGTTGAGGGTCAGGAACATGACGGCTGTGTGTGTGTTTGTGTTGCAGTTTGCGGTGAACATGTTCAGGGCTATGCCGCCTTCATCGAACCCGACAGGAGCAGAGTTCGACCCGGAGGAGGATGAACCCACTCTTGAAGCAGCGTGGCCTCATCTACAGGTGCTTACTGTACATCATTCACACACAGCGTGTCTGACCGCTTCAGTTCACTGACCATTAGTCCTAACCCTAACCCTACTGTACATCATTCACACACAGCATGTCTGACCGCTTCAGTTCACTGACCGTTAGTCCTAACCCTAACCCTACTGTACATCATTCACACACAGCGTATCTGACCGCTTCAGTTCACTGACCGTTAGTCCTAACCCTAACCCTACTGTACATCATTCACACACAGCATGTCTGACCGCTTCAGTTCACTGACCGTTAGTCCTAACCCTGACCCTACTCTACATCATTCACACACAGCGTATCTGACCGCTTCAGTTCACTGACCGTTAGTCCTAACCCTAACCCTACTGTACATCATTTACACACAGCGTATCTGACCGCTTCAGTTCACTGACCGTTAGTCCTAACCCTAAACCTACTGTACATCATTCACACACAGCATGTCTGACCGCTTCAGTTCACTGACCGTTAGTCCTAACCCTACTGTACATCATTCACACACAGCGTGTCTGACCGCTTCAGTTCACTGACCGTTAGTCCTAACCTTACTGTACA
>CM041808.1:1393690-1411190 GCA_023376895.1 Aspiorhynchus laticeps
TTCAATCGCTAACACACAATTCATGAAACAATTCACCATTTTCTCAAAACTGTAAACACAATCTCAAAACCACACACCAACTTGTGCAAACTTCCAGGTCAAAATCAAATAGTTTAGTCTGTTTTGTCAGACTCAAACTTTGGCCTCAGATGACACACAAACCTGTCAAATACACACTACTTCACTGTCTAGAGAACACTAGTGAGATCACTTCAAAACACTGTTACCAAAACCTCCTTTTGGGAAATAGGAATCCTTTTGCTAGACAATGTCTGTTACAGTATACGACATAAATAGAGCGGTGCAGATACAGTAAAATTCACCAATAAACTTTAAGAAAAGTTAAAGTCATTACACATGTAAAGAGATCTTCCAGCAGATGAAAAGCACTACAAGAGAAAACTTCAAAGACCAAACAACTGAATATACAGTAAAGACACATTGGAATATACTGTCAGCAGTGTTGGGCACTGACAACTAGTTAGTAATTTAGTTACTGTAATAATATTACTTTTTGCAGTAACTAGTAGTGTAACTAATTACTAATAAGATTTCAGTAATAATATTACAGTTACTATCCATAAAACAGCTTAGTTACTTTTGATGCCTCGACCCGCTGATTTAAAATCCAACAATCAAATAATTCCTAGATTTATTTTCATAATTTTCACGACTCGCACATGCATGTGATGTCTCCAGTGCAAGCTTGGAATATGGAAAAGCTTCCATATTATTCAGCAGATAGAAATATTGCATTATATTGATTTTGTCAGGAAAAAAGATGATCTGAACACTGTTGTGTATTACTTTACTCTGGCTTTACATCCCTCTAATCAGCATTATATTACTATAATTAATACTATTTTTGAAAAATTAAACAGTTTCTTATAAACTTATGTGATTTGATAAAATACATAATGAAATATAATCGTATATGGGTAACGGAGAAATTACTTCAAGCTATACATGACAATTAATGAGATTAATACAACACTAATACTTGAATGTCACTGTTAATCACTATTAAGTGTTTGTAATAACTTCTGACTGAGATCAAATGTGGATTTTGGTCAAATGATGAAGCAGAAATATGTTATTAGTAACATTTATGTGGAAGATACACTGTTACAACTTCTGTGTGGCGTGAAGAAACAATGTAACTAATTACTGTTGCCAGAAAGTAACAATATTACTTTTGAAAGGAGTAACTAGTAATGAGTAATATATTACATTCTTTCAGTAACTAGCCCAACACTGACGGTCAGTTACTGTAAATAAATAAATAAATTCAGCATCCTCAGCCAAATTGCATTACAGTATTTGTAGTACCCTTATTTGTTATAGCAGTTTCTTAGTCTTCTCCGCGTCCCCTAGATAGTCATCTCTCAGTTCTGCACAAATACAGTACATGGCTACAAATCAATTCAAAAGTAATGGGTGTACAACATGTAATACGGTATTTACTGTACATATAATAGTGAAGGTTGTCTCATCTGAAGTACTGCTATGTGCTGTAATTATATGTGTCAGTAGTATTGAAGCCTTATAGATAAGCCTTATAGCTTCCCTCATGGTCAGTGCATGCAGAAGAACACGGTCAACTATAGTGCTTTCATCAGGAACTAATGACCTCATCCCCTTCATTTTTATTTTCCCCTCCGATTCCTCTTTGTCTCCCACAACCAGGATTCATTTTCCTAAACACATAATCACTTGTGCTCTTGTTCATATCATCCTGAGATCCTGACCTGTGTGTCATCAGTTTTAATGTTCACGCAGGGATAAATGTGTGCATTTTGTGATTCTTGAGGTAGTTATATTGTGTGTTTGTGTTTCTGAGAATATGGGTAAACCTGTGCAAAATGATGGTGTTTTTATGTAGAGTTTTGCAGAAACACTGAGCGAATTGGAACGTGTGTGCAAACAGGTGAAATGTGTTCAAAGTTTTGAGAAATGTGTCGTTGTTTCGAGAACTGTATGAATGAATCAGTTATAGTTACACTGCCCTCCAAAAGTTTGGAAACACCCCTGGCAAAGTGTGGTTTTGGACGATATCAGCATAAATCCTTATAATATTTTGGTGCAAATACTGTACATTAAAGTAACTTGACATTATCGTTGAAGACCAGCAATAATTTTCATTTTGATTACATAATAATGTCAATATATACATGTCATGCTGTGATGCCTGGTTACTGGTTTAAACTTGGTCCAGGTTTTCAACAGCACACATTAATTGATTGCCAATTAAGTTTAGAATACAATCAACCAATTAGAACACAAGATAGTTTACAAATATTAAATAAAAAAAAATTCTATGTATAAACTGTTTATGTAATAAAATATGTTTTCGTAGTTTGTGTTGTCCCTTATCAGTGCAAAATTATCACAAATTAAAAAGGATTCATGCCAATATTGTCCAAAACCCCACTTTTCTACAGCGTTTCCAAACCTTTGGAGGACAGTGTATGTTAGCAATCGAGAAAAACTACTCAGTGGTTTAGTAGTCCAAACCTGTTTTGACCACTAGAGGACTTCATCTGCTCAGGATGAAACTATAAACCCCTTGAACCCTGGTCTCAGAGCTCAAACAACCCTACAGCCGTGAGAAACACTCACAGAAGCACTTTAATCAGCGAGCGTACCGCTTCATTCTGGGTCAGGTTGTTCAGCTCACAACACGGGATAGGTTTGGAAACGCTGTAGAAAAGTGGGGTTTTGGACAATATTGGCATGAATCCTTTTTAATTTGTGATAATTTTGCACTGATAAGGGACAACACAAACTACGAAAACATATTTTATTACATAAACAGTTTATACATAGAAAAAAATTAAATTTAATATTTGTAAACTATCTTGTGTTCTAATTGGTTGATTGTATTCTAAACTTAATTGGCAATCAATGTTCATCAAAAATGATCATTCTGTCATCATTCACTCTCCTCATGTGTTGAGCACAAAAGAAGATATTCTGAAGAATGTTGCTGCTGGTAATCATTTAGTTCCATAGTATGAAAAAAATATAAATACTCTGGAAGATGTTCTTTTGTGTATAACATGAGGGAGAATCAACATTGAGGGAGAATAAAGTGAACTGTCCCTTTAATATGTGAACCACATTTGGACATTAACTGAAGTGGTTTATTATTTCTCTTAGATCTGAACTGAGTCGACCTCTGTGAAAATCCACTTCCACGTGCCTAATGGATTACTTCTTGTCTGGCATCAGAGCACTTAATGAAACATCATACAGCCCTTCATCTGCTGCCTTACAGACACTTTACATCTCCATCCGATCCGACAGAATCAGCCTTACACTCAAACAGCATTATATTCAGTGCTGCCAACTATTTTTCACAAGCTGCTAAAGGAAGGTTGATCTGTTGCTAAGTTACGTTGTGACATCACTGTGTCATTACAGGACGCTACATTGTATCACTGCATCAAATTCTCAGCGAAAAATATGTTACTTTAGATTTGTTCATAAAATAATATAATATAACTGTTTTTAAATACATTACATTTTTTAAAACGTACACATTTTTGAACGATTACAATTTAAGTTATTTATTAGCTAGTAAACAAACTACACATTCTGAACAGTTATAGTTTTAAGCAGTGTGTTAGTAGTGGTGGTGCGTTCAAGTCATGTCGGATACATCGTATTTACGAGTTGAACGCACATGAACGCCACCACAAAGTCGTTCTAAGGAGTGGGAAACTCGAAATTTTCTTTAAGCCCCGAGTTTCTGAGTTGGGGGCGTGTCAGTGAGAGTTGTGGGCGTGTCTGTGAGAGTTGTGGGCGTGTCAGTGAGAGTTGTGGGCGTGTCAGTGAGAGTTGGGGGCGTGTCAGTGAGAGTTGGGGGCGTGTTTGTGAGAGTTGTGGGCGTGTCAGTGAGAGTTGGGGCGAGTCAGTGAGAGTTGGGGGCGTGTCAGTGAGAGTTGGGTGAGTGTCAGCGAGAGTTGGGGGCGTGTCAGTGAGAGTTGGGGGCGTGTCAGTGAGAGTTGGGTGAGTGTCAGTGAGAGTTGGGGGCGTGTCAGTGAGAGTTGGGGGCGTGTCAGTGAGAGTTGGGTGCGTGTCAGTGAGAGTTGGGTGAGTGTCAGTGAGAGTTGGGGGCGTGTCAGTGAGAGTTGGGTGCGTGTCAGTGAGAGTTGGGTGAGTGTCAGTGAGAGTTGGGTGCGTGTCAGTGAGAGTTGGGGGCGTGTCAGTGAGAGTTGGGGGCGTGTCAGTGAGAGTTGGGGGCGTGTCAGTGAGAGTTGGGGGCGTGTCAGTGAGAGTTGGGTGAGTGTCAGTGAGAGTTGGGGGTGTGTCAGTGAGAGTTGGGGGCGTGTCAGTGAGAGTTGGGGGCGTGTCAGTGAGAGTTGGGTGCGTGTCAGTGAGAGTTGGGGGTGTGTCAGTGAGAGTTGGGTGCGTGTCAGTGAGAGTTGGGTGCGTGTCAGTGAGAGTTGGGGGTGTGTCAGTGAGAGTTGGGGGCGTGTCAGTGAGAGTTGGGGGCGTGTCAGTGAGAGTTGGGGGCGTGTCAGTGAGAGTTGGGTGCGTGTCAGTGAGAGTTGGGTGAGTGTCAGTGAGAGTTGGGTGCGTGTCAGTGAGAGTTGGGTGCGTGTCAGTGAGAGTTGGGGGCGTGTCAGTGAGACTTGGGGGCGTGTCAGTGAGAGTTGGGGGCGTGTCAGTGAGAGTTTGAGCGTGTCAGTGAGACTTGGGGGCGTGTCAGTGAAAACGTGTCGGATGCAATGGACGCAGCCAAAGACTAAAGATATGCAGCGTTGGTAAAGTTGTTGAAATTAATAAAATTATATATTTTTTGTAATGTACAATAAAACTATATAAGTTACACATACAAAATATTATATTATTGTATAATTATAAAATAATATATAATTATTCAGTTTACATCACCTTCATAAATTAAATAAAAACAGAAAAAAGAAAACACACAATGATGCACATTCTTCATTCATCATTTTATAGATGTAGAGTTAAAAAAAAATAATAATTTTATGTAGAAAAGTTAAATCGCCATCTTGTTCCGACCAAAGTGACTTGAACGCACCCGACGTCGTAATAACGACTTGTCTACTGGTAAGTACGAACGTCCGAGGAGGACTTGAACGCAGCATTAGTTAAGCCTCTTTCACACAGCCATTCCGGAAAATACACGGAAAATGTGTCCCGGGATGGTCTGATTTTGGTTCATTCACACTGCCTGTGATTTTCAGGAATCTGTGCATGCGTTCACACACAACCCGTAAAGATCCCGTAAAGACATATACGTGACGTGTATAATGCGCCGCGCACCATTTCACTAAACTGAACGATTTCAGCTTCAGCGCAGATAGTGAGGAGCTCCCTGATCGCTGCTTCATTACAGTTTACACATTGTTCGTCGTGTGAACGTTGATCTGCCTTCAAAACACCCGGTAAAACAGTCGAACGATAAAGTGCATCATCACTATGACACACCCTTTACGGCATTGATCCGGTGTATCGACGAAACATGCTACCTATCAGATTGTGCTACCAATAATATATTTGCATTGATTTAAGGGTAAGTTTAGGGTAAGGGTAGGTGTGGACGGGTAGGTTTAGGGTAGGGGTAGGTATGGACATCAAAAAAAGCCTCAAACCACATGAATAAGATGCTGGTAGCACAATCTGATAGGCAGCATTTTTCGCTATTGAATTGTGCTACCTATCTTTTTAATGGAAGGTAGCACAATCTGAGCGGGTAGCACAAATCGTCAGAACACCGGTTTTTGTTCACACAGCGCTCATTCCGGGACTGAACCCGGCAATGTTACTAGGTCCCCAACCCGGGATCAATCCCGGAATTAATCCCGGGACGTGTTTGCGTTCACACAGAAGCACTCCGGCAATTTTCCGGGACCAACGTGCAGTGTGAAAGGGGCATTAGTGTGCTACACTCCAAGAAAAGACAGTAAAATAGGGAACAATCATACTGTTAATATGAAGTCATTTTCTGTATTGATTTTTTCACAGGTTTTTACCTGCATTTTTAATTATGCATTGTATTTTGTGTTTTCGGGTTACAGCAGATAACGTCCTGGAAAATTACTAGTATTTTTCTAGATATTTTTCTTACAGTTTATCAACTTATCAACAATCGCAAGTACAAGCTACTAACGTAAATTAATAATTATTAAATTACGAAATTATTTTTTACTATTATTATAAATTAAACAATTGCAAATAGCAGCTAACTTAATTCACGTGATGTGTGCACTACTAGGTTTTCTCTTTTGTGTCATTTAAATGGTAAATGTTCCTTTTAATCATTTGAGTCACTTATCAAAAGTTGCCAAATACATTTTAAAAATGGCTTAATTTGTTGCTAGGTGCTTTTGGAAGAAACTGTTGCTAGGGTAGTCTGAAAAGCTACCAAATTTAGCCACAAAATTGCTAAGTTTGCAACACTGATTATAATGGTGCTGACAGACACGGGTCGAAAATAAAGAAAAAAACAAAATCAATCCGCTAATAAACACAAGGCATATTACACAAAAACCTTAAAAACAGAACAAACTAACGGTATTTTTCTTTAGTTGGAAAACATATGTGAAATGTAAACGTAACAGAATTATAAGATTAAAAAGATCATGACATCTGTTTATTATTATTATTATTTTAATATGTGTATTGAAGTAGAAAAAAATGTTTTTAAGAGGTGGGTCCTTTAAAGCTTTTTTGTTTGGCTAACGTCACTGCGTAGAACATATCAACGCCCCGAAGTGTTTTGAACATATTATACGTATAAAACCGTCAGTTACTGACAAACGTTATGAAATCATGTACTTACGGTTTGTGGTGCAGCTGCTGTCAGATCCAGTACAGTTGGGCTCTTTCATCTCTCAATAAAAGCTCTTTGCAATCTCTCCATTTCTCTGTGCTTCATTAAAAAACAAAAATGATCTCTATGAAGAATTTCAGTCATAAATTTCATCATATCACAGAAACTGCACTTGTTAAAATTACAAATGACTTGCTTCTTGTGTCAGACCAAGGCTGCATCTAATTACTAATTTTACTTGATCTTATTTTCTTGCTTACGACACTATAGATCATGACATACTCGTAGATCGATTACAAAACTATACAGGTATTCAAGGGCAGGCTTTAAGATGGTTTAGATCCTAGCTTTCTTATCATTATCACTTTGTTTATTTAAACGGGGAGTCATCTCAATTATCACCAGTAAAGTATGGAGTACCACAAGGATCTGTCCTAGGTCCTCTGCTATTTTCAATATACATCTTGGTAATATTATTAGAAAATACAGGATTAGTTTCCATTGTTATGCTGATGATACTCAACTATATATCTCAACAAGACCGGATGAAACTTCTAAATTATCTAAGCTAACAGAAGTGTGTTAAAAATGTAAAAGATTGGATGACCAATAATTTTCTCCGATTAAATTCAGATAAGACAGAGGTATTACTTATTGGACCAAAAACAGTACACAGAACCTTTTGGATTACAATTTGCATCTAGACGGATGTCCTGTTACTTCATCTACAGTAAAAAATCTGCCATTAGTAACCCTTTGCAAAAATCAATAATTATTTTTTAATTTGTGTTTTATGGTTGGTCACAATTGTGACCGGTGGGATATTGTGTATACTGAATTAACATATTTCTGCACTCATAAAAACTTCTATATATCTCAGCCCTGCTCTATTAAACTCTGTTTGATCACATTGTAGTGTTACTATTATGCATAAAAACCCTTGAACAACACTGATAGGAATACTGAGATAAACAACAAAAAAATACAACCATCAATGTATTTCAAAATTGTTACTTTATTGTAACATATATCATAGAGTTGTTATATTAGTGCTACCAGTATTGCAACATCAATATTGTAACTACATTTGTAACATTTGAATTTAGTGCAGCCTTCACTAATAGCTGCAACTGGATTTATATGTTTACCTATTATCCCACCGGTCACTATTGTTGCCTAACTCCTTTTTTGACTACTCTCAGCAAACCTTAATACTTTTGAATTCATATATTAATACTAGACACCTTAAAGATAATGTGTACCAAAAATCTTTGCCATATCTTTATGTTAACACACTTTACTAGCCTTTTGTTTCGGAGCTTTGATGCAGTCATCTTCTCATGGTGCAAACAGGAAGTAAACTACTTTGGTCATGTGATAATTTGCACTAATCATGTGACACTGTGCATATTTAATTGAGACACTATATTTTTTCCATATTTGAAGGAAATGCACTAAAACACCAGTCGGAAACATTTTTAGTGCTTTATAAATGAAACCTTCTTTACGGTCACTATTCTGGGATTAAATGGGTTAATTAAATAAATACAGTTTACCTGCAGGATGCTGTAATGGTACAAAAACCTTTTATATGTCAAAAGCTCAAGGAAGAGAGTTGAGATCTCTTGTCGTGACCCCTTTAATATGCCTGATTTTTAAAAGTCGGATCTGGAAGATAAATAATCTGGAAGAAAAAAATCTGGAAGAAAAAAAAGGAGAAAAATCTGGAAGAAAAACGATCTGGAAGAAAAAAAATCAGGAAGAAAAAAATCTGGAAGAAAAAAAAGGAGAAAAATCTGGAAGAAAAAAAAGGAGAAAAATCTGGAAGAAAAAAAAAGAGAAAAATCTGTAAGAAAGAAATCTGGCAGAAAAACGATCTGGAAGAAAAAAAAATCTGGAAGAAAAAAATCAGGAAGAAAAAAATCAGGAAGAAAAAAATCTGGAAGAAAAAAAATCTGGAAGAAAAATAATCTGGAAGAAAAAAAAATCTGGAAGAAAAAAAATCAGGAAGAAAAAAATCAGGAAGAAAAAAATCTGGAAGAAAAAAAAGGAGAAAAATCTGGAAGAAAAAAAAGGAGAAAAATCTGGAAGAAAAAAATCTGGAAGAAAAAAAAGGAGAAAAATCTGGAAGAAAAAAAAGGAGAAAAATCTGGAAGAAAAAAAAAGAGAAAAATCTGTAAGAAAGAAATCTGGCAGAAAAAAAATCTGGAAGAAAAAAAATCAGGAAGAAAAAAAAGAGAAAAATCTGGAAGAAAAAAAAGAGAAAAATCAGGAAGAAAAAAATCAGGAAGAAAAAAAATCTGGTAGAAAAATAATCTGGAAGAAAAAAAAATCTGGAAGAAAAAAATCAGGAAGAAAAAAAATCTGGAAGAAAAAAATCAGGAAGAAAAAAAATCTGGAAGAAAAAAATCAGGAAGAAAAAAAATCTGGAAGAAAAAAATCAGGAAGAAAAAAAATCTGGAAGAAAAAAATCAGGAAGAAAAAAAAATCTGGCAGAAAAACGATCTGGAAGAAAAAAAATCTGGAAGAAAAAAATCAGGAAGAAAAAAATCTGGAAGAAAAAAAGGAGAAAATCTGGAAGAAAAAAAGAGAAAAATCTGTAAGAAAGAAATCTGGCAGAAAAAAAATCTGGAAGAAAAAAAATCAGGAAGAAAAAAAAGAGAAAAATCTGGAAGAAAAAAAATCAGGAAGAAAAAAAAGAGAAAAATCTGGAAGAAAAAAAAGAGAAAAATCTGGAAGAAAAAAAATCAGGAAGAAAAAAAAGAGAAAAATCTGGAAGAAAAAAAAGAGAAAAATCTGGAAGAAAAAAAATCAGGAAGAAAAAAAATCTGGAAGAAAAATAATCTGGAAGAAAAAAAAATCTGGAAGAAAAAAATCAGGAAGAAAAAAAATCTGGAAGAAAAAAATCGGAAGAAAGAAATCTGGAAGATAAAAAATCTGGAAGAAAAAAAAGAAAAAAGAGAAAAATCTGGAAGAATTCTGTCGATTATAAAACATGGATAAAACACAGATAAAAAGCCAGAACATGATGGAACAGTTGCAAAGAGCAAGTATATATATTCCCATTTAACATCAACAATAATCCTTTATATATCATATAACTTCACACACACTTCACAGCTAGTTTGCTGCAAATCTTGCCTCCAATCATGAAACATACATAAAGTACAGCACTGTTGACTTTTTATTTCTAGGTGAACTATTCTTTTTTACCAGTCAGACGCATCAAATGAAAGGCTCACACCAGTGTTAATGCAAAACATGCTTTTAAAGCAAAGGTCACAAAAGCCAGGACTGATGCGTTCAGCAGATTGACAGATGAGCGTTTCTCTGACTTCATGACAAGGCAAGCGCTGATCTGCTTTAGATGCGCTCGCTTTAATGTGCTCTGACCTGGAAGCAGGAAAGTCCTGGATTAGTTACCCATGATCCTCTGGTTCCTCCCACGCCGGAGCCGTAAGTGGGTCACGTTTGGTCATCTGAGGTACGAGCAGGAGAGAAAAAACTGTGAGTTACACATGATTCAGTCCGTTCTGATCGTGATTTCTATCCCTGTTTCATCCTACAGGCCATAAAAGACTTTTTGTTATTAACATTGTTGCTAAGGTTACTAATGTAACAGGTTACAGATTACAAGTTACCCTATTTAAAATGTAACAAGTAGTGTAACTATTTCAGTTACTTTATTAAAGTAATGTAACTGATTACATTTCTAATGATTTCAACTGTTAATCATGTAAAGCAGGCCGGGTGACTCTTACAGTAGAACTCAACACTGATTACTGACTTTCACAATCCTTCATAACTTGAATTAAGATTATAATAATTTCATTTTAAAGCATAGACAGCACACAACCAGACTTTAACAGCTCTTTCTACTCAGAGATCATCGTTAAATACAGATTTACAATCATAACAAGATATAGTTTAATACTGTTTTTGAAATCAAGTTATGACAGAAAACACCGGAATCTAAAAAACTGGGGAAAAAGAGTTAATCATAAAAATTAAAACCAAATAGGAAATAAATCAGTTATTGAATAAGCATGTGTCTTAACTCCTGAAACACTGCTGTCTCGTATTTTAGAGTCGATGCAATTTATGAAAGAAATCAATCTGTATGTGAAAAATATTCAGATGTAACCTCATTTGTAATCGTTAACATTTTCATAAGTAACTGTAATTTAACTACACATTTTTTAATAACTGTAAGTGATTAAAATTACATTTATTTTGTAATTAAATTACGTAATTATGTTACATGTAACTAATTACTTAATAAAATAAACTTTAATTGAAATAAAATATTTTTAAAAACATATCTTATTTTATCTCATCTAGGTCAAGGCAACATTACTCATTTTTATTTAGTATAACTTGATGTACTAAAGTAAATAAAGCTGAAACTGAAATAAAAATGTAATTTGTTTTCGTATTGTTACGGTACGTGGCTGTAGAAAGTTGCGCACGACGAAGGAGTAGTTGAAAAGGAGTATTTTAATAGCTTCAGCACATAAACCATTTAACAACATTAATCTCAGACAAAAACAAGGGGAGAACTCAGGACTTATAAAGGACAGGAAATCAAGGAGCAAACAAGATAATTAATCAAACACAGGTGCATAGACTTAACGATAATTAACTAATTAAAGAAACCAGGACAGGAAATACCAAATAAGGGCAAAACGGAACTAAACAGAAACAGACATGTAACAGTTATCGCCCCCTCCCGGAAGGCGCGTCTCGCGCCGTAGCAGCGACATCGAGGGAGGGGGGGCGGGCGCCCTGGAGGCTGGAGCAGAGTCTGGACGTGAAGGAGACATGGGAAGCCTCCAGGGCGGGTCAGGGGACTCCAGGAGCCATGGTGGGACTGGAGGCTCGGGAGGCCATGGCGGATCCAGGACTTCGGGAGGCCATGGCGGAGTGGGAGACTCAGGAGGCCATGGTGGATCCAGGACTTCAGGAGGCCATGGCGGAGTGGGAGACTCGGGAGGCCATGGCGGATCCAGGACTTCGGGAGGCCATGGCGGATCCGGGGATTCTGGAGGCCATGGCGGAGCAGGAGACTTGGGAGGCCATGGCGGAGCAGGAGACTTGGGAGGCCATGGCGGATCCGGGGATTCTGGAGGCCATGGCGGAGCAGGAGACTTGGGAGGCCATGGCGGATCCGGGGATTCTGGAGGCCATGGCGGAGCAGGAAACTCTGGGACTTTTTCTTCAGGTGGTTCAGGGATCTCCGTGGCCTTGGTCCTAGGCCCGGCCACACAGAACGAGGATGTATAGCCCCCCCCCAAAATTTTCTTGGGGAAGTTCCCCTCTGGTGGGCACTCTGGAAGAGTGGACGTTTGAGGGCGCTCTGGAGGAGCAGGCACTAGGGGACGCTCTGGAGGAGTAGGCACTAGGGGGCGCTCTGGAGGATTGATAACTAGGGGGCGCTCTGGAGGATCGGACTCTTGAGTGGGCTCTGGAGGAGCGGGCACTAGGGGATGCTCAAGAGGAGAGGGCTCTAGGAGGCGCTCTGGAGGAGTGGGCGCCAGGGAGCGCTCATGTAGCGCGGATTCACAGGTGCGCTCTTGTAGCGCGGATTCAGAGGGACGCTCTTGTAGCGCGGATTCAGAGGGGCGCTCTTGCAGCGCGGATTCAGAGGGGCGCTCTTGCTGCACGGATTCAGAGGGGCGCTCTTGCAGCGCGGATTCAGAGGGGCGCTCTTGCAGCGCGGATTCAGAGGGGTGCTCTTGCAGCGCGGGCTCACAGGGGTGCTCTTGCAGCGTGGTTTCAGGACGGCTGGGCGGAACCAGCGGGACTTCAGGACGGCTGGGCGGAACCAGCTGGACTTCAGGACGGCTGGGCGGAACCAGCGGGATTTCTGGAGAGCATTTGCGGGGAGCAGAAACTAGAGAGCACATGCGTGGAGCAGCCACTGGAGGGCACTGGCGTGGAGCAGCCACTGGAGGGCTCTGGCGTGGAGCAGCCACTGGAGGGCTCTGGCGTGGAGCAGCCACTGGAGGGCACTTCGCCGCGGGTGGCGGAACCATCATCGCCATCTCAGGCGGCGGAATCATCATCGTCGCTTCGGGCGGCGGAACCATCATCGTCGCTTCGGGCGGCAGAACCGTCATCGCCGTCTCGGGCGGCGGAACCGTCATCGCCGTCTCGGGCGGAGGAACCGTCATCGCCGTCTCGGGCGGCGGAACCGTCATCGCCGTCTCGGGCGGCGGAACTATCATCGCCATGAATGGCGGAATCATACTCGCGGACGGTGGAGTCATCATCACAGCGGGCGGAGGATTAGTTCCGACTCGGGCCCGGAACCTTCCCAGACACTGGAAAATCCCTACTCTCCAACTTAATCCGGTGGTGTCTGGGAGATCCATCGGGTGGTGATAGCAGGCCCCGAGCCGGAACAGGTGGAGGATAGCCGCGTCGTGGAGCTCAGCTGTCGCGGCGAGCTTGCAGAATTCCTCTGCGTATTCCACAAAGGAGAGCTTACGCCGAATTAAAGAGAGGAGGCGGTCACCAAACTCCATCTTCATTGGCAGGGTAAGTCTTCTGTCTTGGTCTGAGATTCTGTTACGGTACGTGGCTGTAGAAAGTTGCGCACGACGAAGGAGTAGTTGAAAAGGAGTATTTTAATAGCTTCAGCACATAAACCATTTAACAACATTAATCTCAGACAAAAACAAGGGGAGAACTCAGGACTTATAAAGGACAGGAAATCAAGGAGCAAACAAGATAATTAATCAAACACAGGTGCATAGACTTAACGATAATTAACTAATTAAAGAAACCAGGACAGGAAATACCAAATAAGGGCAAAACGGAACTAAACAGAAACAGACATGTAACACGTATAGATAATGTAGAATTTTTCGTCAAGTTAAACTAAATGAAAATGAGTAATGTTGCCTTGTATAAAATATGAAATTTAATTATATGAAATTTTATAATATTAAAATAAAAAAATTATTCATATTAATAAAAAATATATAATATAATATAATATATAATAATATGTGACCCTGGAGCACAAAACCAGTCATAAGGGTCAATTGAGGTTTATGCATCATCTGAAATCTGAATAAATAATCTTTCCATTGATGTATGGTTTGTTATGATCGGACAATATTTGTAAATCTGGAATCTGAGGGTGCAAAAAAATCTAAATATTGAGAAAATCACCTTTAAAGTTGTTCAAATGAAGTTCTTAGCAATGCATATTACTAATCAAAAATTAAGTTTTGATATATTTACGGTAGGAAATTTACTAAATATCTTCATGGAACATGATCTTAATATCTAATGATTTTTGGCATAAAAGAAAAATGTATAATTTTGACTCATACAATGTATTGTTGGCTATTGCTACAAATATACCTGTGTTACTTATGACTGCTTTTGTGCTGCAGGGACACATGTGATATCTCAATGATACATAAATAACACTAACCCTCAAAGAAAATGAATTGAACTGCAATTTTACTTTTGAAGTACTACAGTAAAATTGGAAATGCAATTGTCCAGCTCTCGCATGCAGTGACCGATTCAAAGCGAGAGCAAACATCAACGCGCTGACCTCGTCTGACCTCAGTGATGTCCAGTGAAGCGTCCACAGAAAGCTGATTGTGTGTCTGGAGAACAGGTTTGAGAACAAGCTCCTGCCTGGATCTCACAGATCACATGAAAGTGTTAAAACAGCGATGCGGTCGTGATCTCTGACCCCGGGCCCCAGAGGTCATCGCCAGGTCATCGTGTTCTCTGGAGATGAACAGCACGGCCCTTAATGAAGCGTGACCTCAGACCTCTGACGTCCAGCGATTGTCCAAACGAGAGAAAGCGAGGCGAACCGCTGCCAAGCGCTTTCTCCCTCCGGCCGGGAAATATTAGCCTCGGCCAAAACACAAAACAGTGTAGTTTTGAAGAAACGATTAATTCAATCAATTCACTGAAGCGGCTCTCGCTGGTTTACAAGCAAGAACACAGCAGGGTTGTGTCTTTCCTTCATGCATTCTTACGAGAAACACTTTTTATTTAACCGAGGAACATTTAATCTCACACTTTAATTGAAGGCCCTGCTGGACTTTGGTTTGGTTTTTACAGTTTTTAAAAATCATTTTTGCACTAATAACAGACCCTTCATGTCATTTTTCAAAACTCTAGACACATAATTCACAACTGAAGATCAAAATGCTTTTCATTTTTCAACAATGCTTGGAGACAATACACATAAACCAAACATCTTTTGTTCATTGAACTAAAATCACTGGTTCAAAATGACACGACTTAACATCAAAGTATTAATATTCATTACTCTTGAAGCATAGGTTTATGGAAAATTATGAACAACATTATGAAAGTAAAGCAACTGAGGATTGAATATGTTCAGGTGTGATCAGTTTCAAGATGCCTGTTGTTGGGAGTAATCTATTTCATTATTATCAGTATTTGTTTGTCCAACAATACAGTAAATGTGTTTTTAGAGGGTGACAGAGCTGGAAGCTGATGAAAACCATTCATATTTTTGGATGAGGCTTTAACGCTGCCAAGAGATGGAGGAGAGGTTGAGAGGGGCCCCGAATGATGTTCTCTGGGGGCCTGACGAAGAACAAATACTTCGTTACCTTACTTAAGTAGAAATTTTGGGTATCTATACTTTACTTCCAGCTGACTTTTTACTTCTACTCCTTACATTTTCATGCAATTATCTGTACTTTCTACTCCTTACATTTTAAAAATAGCCTCGTTACTCCTATTTCATTTCGGCTTGTTTTCATTCCGGCTTGTCTTCGTTCAAAAAAAAAAAAACCTATCCAGATAAATCGCGCCATCCGGATCGAGTGAATTTGATTTTGGTTGGATGAGAAGAATAAACACCATTCCGACACCCTATTGGTTCGTTACTCAAAATAGATTATTTCTTAAAAGTTATTATTTCTCCACTACTGGCTCATTTATCAAACGGGTGCTTTCTCTTCGTCCTCCGCAAGTTAAGCTACAGTAGTTCGGTAGAGAGACGTTTGAATAAATTAGCGTTTGCGATTGACAATGTTGTGATAAGTAGGCTATACTAACTTTGTAACTCGTGACCCCCAACACTGGACATAGCAGACGTATGTAGCCAAGTACAAAGATGTCCGTGGCAGAGACTCAAGAAGAGAACTCGAGCGAAATGTCCCAACACAGCGAGGAGGTTTGTAGCCAGGATCATCGTCCGCTCCATGAAACACACGTTAATGCTCAGTAGTACACATATATGTTTTTTTATGTATTTGCATTGTACTAAAATGCGTTGGGCATATATGCGGCTGAAACAGGTAGCCTAGTGCATCCCAAATTTTTCAACATTAACATTTTAATATAACATTATAGTCATTATGGCCTTCAGAAAAAAGTTTTTTTTGAGGAGTGCACAATAGGACCCTGTGGCGCGGCATAAGCTTTTGTCCTTAATGGCATTTTTTTCCCTTACATTACTTTTACTTTTATACTTTAAGTAGTTTTGAAACCAGTACTTTTGCACTTTTACTTGAGTTGATACTTCAACTTCTACAGAAGTGTTTTTAAACCCTAGTGTCTATACTTCTATGAAATTCAGGGGCAGCCGTGGCCTAATGGTTAGAGAGTTGGACTTGTAACCCAAAGGTCGCAGGTTCGATTCCCAGGTCCGGCAGGGATTGTCGGTGGGGGGAGTGAATAACAAGTGCTCTCTCCACCTTCAATACCACGACTGAGGTGAGACCCTTGAGCAAGGCACCGATCCCCCAACTGCTCCCCGGGCGCCGCAGTATGGCTGCCCACTGCTCCGGGTGTGTGTTCACTGCTGTGAGTGTGCACTTGGATGGGTTAAATGCAGAGGACAAATTCCGAGTATGGGTCACCATACTTGGCCACGCAGGGCCGTCCTTTGGGCGGTGCAACTGGTGCGGTCGCACCGGGCCCCGCGCCCCGCGCCCCGCGACGAACGGAATCCAAACCCCCCCCAAACCACCCCCCCGTAACGCGATCGCAAACGGACCGAGGGGGGCCCCACTCCATACCTCGCACCGGGCCCCGCGTCAGCCAGGGACGGCCCTGTGGCCACACACCACTTCCACTTACCACTTCCCTTCCCTTCCCTTCTACCTGAGTAATGAATGTGAATACACCCCCCCCCCCACTTAGTGTGATTTTGAGGGGCCTCACAGCACAATTAGTGCAAAGGGTCCAGAATTCCTAACAGCAGCATTGAGTTCAATCATGGTTTCAGGTCAATCCACAGCGTATCACCTTGTATTTACCCCCATACTCCTCTTACTGTAACCCGACTGAGGAGTATTTCTCCACACGGAGCTGGAAGGTTTTCAATAGGCTCCTCACAAACAATCTCTCTTCTCCAGGTCATTATGATGTGGATGGGAACCTGTGGCCAAACCCACGAGACAGGGTTGATAAACACATAGAAGAGCAGTGAGGAACACTCCAGCTGACATGTTACAGGCTCATATAGTTTTTTTCTTATCTAATTTTTTCTTTTTGAAAAGCCTATTGTGAGTTGATTACTTCATCAATAATTTTAAAATTGAGTTTAATGATTCCAGTGTCTGTAGTCTATTACAATGATGCATGAATGTGTAGAAACATAGTGAAAGCTACATTATATGTTTTGAACAGCTATATTTAATGCTTTTACTAACAGCTACACAGTGAAACTATGGG
>CM041808.1:1416190-1426190 GCA_023376895.1 Aspiorhynchus laticeps
TTTTTGGTCTTTTTTTTTTTTGCAGTGTGCGGACAAATTCAACTACCTATTGAGTTAATAATATTGCCATACATTATTTAATATTAAAAAATGACATTTCAAAAAAAAAAAAAGAAGCAGCTTCTGAAGGAAAGCGCAGGGGTTGTTACAGTAATATGACCAATAAACCGCGCGCTCTTATTATTTCAGTGTTTGTTGTTAATCTCGAGGTTATTTTAGCAATTGGTGAATTTTATCTCTGCACATGTATTTTTTGGACACTTGGATGCGACCAAACTCCATCCAAGCAATAATAATTTACTCAAAATCACGATTTAGATTCAGTCAGAGAAGCAGAAATGCATTTCACGTTTAAATCTTCACATTACGCGCAGGTTACATCCAAACCCAAGCCTTATTCACGCGCTGTGATTCGCACCCTGATCCACAAGCTATGTTTCCATCCAACGAGTCAAAGAGAACAAAATCATCACGTGCTGATAAACTAACACTATATAATAATGTTCATATATGATGAATGACTTCGAGCAGAAGAAACACAATAAATGCTGTCACTGAGGTGGATGTCTGTTATTTGTGAACGCAGTCGTTTAAGACAGAAAATACTTTGACGACAGACTTTACTCAGATATAACAATATTTCAGATGCTGTGAACGAGACTCTATTATCCGTCTCATAGCGCAAACTCACATGACTTTATCAATGCGCATGAAGGAATTGTGTTTGCATTTATGTGCGTAAAGTTGATCCAACTCAATATGCGCATCTTGGTGTTTCCATCAGGTGCGATGCTATTAAAACAGGTGGATGGAAACATAGCTAAACTCGCGTCACTTTACACGCGAATCACGGCGTCGCGCAGCCGCTTGCGGTACTGATCCAGCCAGTGCCGGAGCTCGGAGATCCGGTATCCCTCCGGTCCCCTGCCGCCCTGATACACCACCTTCCCGTCCTGGACGATGTAGAGTCTGTCGAAATACGCTCCGTACGCGCTGTTGCACGAGTTCTCCATGCTGTCTGCGACTATCGCGACGCCCGGCGCCTCTCGCGCCATCAGCCGCGCCGCGCGCAGCCTCTCCTCCAGACTCCGGTGCTTGCGGATCTGATACGGAGCGTCAGAACTGACCCAGCCGTCGGAGGGATGCGCCTCCTCGATGTAGATCACCAGCGCGTCGGCGACGTCCGCGTACTGGAGCACGAGCCGCTGGAACGCCTTGAGACGCGTCACGAACGGCGGTCAGCTGCAGCTTCCGAAATTGAGCACCAGCGGCCTCTGAGCGCGAGCGAAGTCCAGCACGCGTTTGCGCGTCGGATCCGCGAGCGGGACCACTTCGCTGTTGGGCGCGTCGCGGCCGAGACGCGCGGACTTCATCCAGTCCAGCTTGTGTCCGTGGAAAACCGCTTTGAGCGACTCCCAGCTGAACATGCGGCTGTTGTCGGAGATGCACAGCGGAGGGTCTTCCTCCTCCTCCTCCTCCTCCTCTTCACTCCTCAGATGCAACAAAACTCTTTTCCTCACGCACAGAAAATCAAGACACCACAGTATGAACGCGGCGACGAGAAAACGCGGCAGGATCACCAAACACGCCAGCGCGTTTTTCAACGCCTTCGTCGTAATCATGATCGATCCCAGAAGAGTTTCTGGCGTTCAGCGGCACAACTTCCCTTTTATATGATGAATGAATGTTAGTCAGTCACTCCGCCTCCAAACACACCGAGGCGCATCACTCATATTCTGCTCATCAGCGCAAGCGAGTGCGCATTAAACCCAAAGCGTCTCCTAATAACGCTAAAACTCTTCAGAAGTTCTCTTCAGTCCACTCCAGGAGCACACGGACGCTTATTGATCTGAATAAGTGATTGAGGTCGATCATCTGAAGACTAACCCTCTGATCTTCAACCAATACACCGGGACCGAGCGCGCGAACCACTGCGCGCGACACAAGAGTTTCCATCGTGCACTATTTCAGGTCATCGATGAATTATGCCCTGCTGAAAAAGACAAAGCAATAGAAACCATCACAGAATTTGTAACTAGTTCTAATATAATGCAAGTGTACTGGTTTTAATGGAAACTGTAATGGGTTTCTACGGTAATTGGTCTCCTTCTATTAGTGGCTCGTTAACACCACTGAATCCTAATGGAATGTGTGATCCTGGACCACAACCAGTCATAAGGGTCATTTGAGATTTATGCATCATCTGAAAGCTGAATAAATAGCTTTCCATTGATGTATGGTTTGTTATGATAGGACAATATTTGAAAATCTGGAATCTGAGGGTGCAAAAAAATCTAAATATTGAGAAAATCACCTTTAAAGTTGTTCAAATGAAGTTCTTAGCAATGCATATTACTAATCAATAATTAAGTTTGCGGTAGGTAATTTACTAAATATCTTCATGGAACATGATCTTAATATCCTAATGATTTTGGCATAAAAGAAAAATGTATAATTTTGACTCATACAATGTATTGTTGGCTATTGCTACAAATATACCTGTGTTACTTATGACTGCTTTTGTGCTCCAGGGACACATATAGTATAAGTGCATAGTGTATAGTTTATAATTTCTGACAATTTTACATCTTTAGCACAGCAAATGCTTTTTAATTTCCAATAATTGTTCGCTTACATCAAGTGTGCTAGTAGTTTAGTTTGGAGTCGCTGCATGAGGTTTACTGTCCTAAAAACATTCATTCATCAACAACATACAAATCAAAACTAAATATTATAAATATAATATAAATAAATATTATCAATCCATCTAAACTCAGTGTACGGTCGTCAAAGAACAGCATTGAATCGAATCAAGAGCTTGTGAATTCATGATTCAATAAATCATTATTTTTGATCAAACTGATTGAATGAATGATTCAGATGACTCTCTCATAAAGACAGTCCCTTCCTTAATTAAATCAGTGTTTATGCATTTCTTATTTGAGTAGAACGCTATAGTGTTGACGGTAGTTATTGTTTCACACACATGTTAATCTAAAAACAGCCATGCATTACTGGATCACCTTTCAACCTAAACGTGTAAGTATCATATTGCGCTTTAAATATGTCGCAGGTTAAGTTCATAAGTTCAGAATGCATTCTATGATGTTCAAACAACATATAGCCAGACGAAAATAGGACTCACTATTAGTACAGAGTGAGTGTTCACGGTGTATGTTACATGTGAATATGAACAGGAGCACGTCTGTGACGGATGCCGCACTTCATGCATTATATTCATCTCTTATTTGCATATATGTGACCCTGGAGCACAAAACCAGTCATAAAGGTCACTTTTTTTGAAACTGAGATATATGCATCATCTGAAAGCTGAATAAATACACTTTGCATTGATGTATGGTTTGTTATGATAGGATAATATTTGAAAATCTGGAATCTGAGGGTGCAAAAAAATCAGAATATTGAGAAAATCAGCTTTAAAGTTGTTCAAATGAAGTTCTTAGCAATGCATATTACTAATCAAAAATTAAGTTTATGGTAGGAAATTTACAAAATATTTTCATGCAACATGATCTTAATATCCTAATGATTTTTTGGCATAAAAGAAAAACTGATAATTTTGACCCATGCAATGTATTGTTGTCTATTGCTACAAATATACCTGTGTTACTTATGACTGCTTTTGTGCTCCAGGGACACATATTTATGATCACTCAAGAGCAGCAGCTTTTGTTATTCAATCATCTGGAGGTTTGTTTTGTGCATTGAGTGTAAAACCCTTCCAGTATCTGCTGCTGAAACCTCACACGTCTCTGAGACGTAAACAAGACAAGCACAGCATTCAGATTATGATCAAACTCACTCTGAAGACTCTTACAGAAGAAACAGACCCTTCTTTTGGTTTACAGTTCTTAATGGATTCTACCCAAACAGCTTATAACATATTCAGATATCTGAGGCTATTCTTTGTGAAAGATCTGCTTTCATTGTGGCATTCTTCAGGATAAAGTCAACACATAATCATATCAGAGGAACAGGACTTTGTGTCTAGATGCGTCGTCTCGGTCTTCAGATGAAAGCGGCGTCTCTCTGTAAACCAGATTACGGTGTTTCCGTGGAAGCAGAAGCTTCTTCTGACAGTCATGAGTTCATTCCGCTGAATGCGTGTTGCTTAACTTTGTTTCTTCACTCAATTTAAGAGTCAGAAGGTTTGTGTTTCCAAACAGAGGAACACAGCATCAGGGCAAAATCTTGACCGCAGTCGTTCAGAAACATCTTTGTTCTCGTCTGAGTCAAGTCATGTTTATTTATAGCGCTTTTAACTATACAGATTGTGTCAAAGCAGCTTTAGGAAAATAGTGTGTCTATAATGCAAATGGACATATGTGACCCTGGAGCACAAAAGCAGTCATAAGTAGCACACACTGTAAAAAATGACCGTGATTTTAACGGTAAAAAACTGTAAAACAGTAAAAACCTGTTAAAAGGTTAACGGTAAGTGTACAATTTACAGGAAAAACGGTAAACTGGCGTTCCCAGAATTCCATTGCATTTCAAATTTGATGTTTTTTCATTGAAATAACTATGTTTCTTCTTATCAGTTATGTTTATTAGGGTTGTGTGTTACATCTAATGTTGTTACATTAATGTTTATTGCATATTTCGGTTTAATGATGGTGATTAGAGTTTGTGTTAACGATCTTCTATATATGTTATTATTTAAAAGCTGCTTTGGTTCATCATGTGACTCTCATCACTGCTTTTGGTGGTTATCAGTGTATTACAAAGATACAGATTTCAGTGCTTCAATAGATTGGTATATTAACATTATATCAGTTAATGAAATTACGGTATTTAACTGTAAATTTAAGTTAAAACCGTAAAACCAAAAATGTTGTTACCGTATTTTTTACGGTAGAATTCCGGCATCCACAGCTACTGTTTTTTACCGTAAATTTTACGGGATTTTTTTTACAGTGCAGGTATATTTGTAGCAATAGCCAACAATACATTGTATGGGTCATTTTTCTTTTATGCCAAAAATCATTAGGATATTAAGATCATGTTCCATGAAGATATTTAGTAAATTTCCTACCGTAAATATATCAAAACTTAATTTTTGATTAGTAATATGCATTGCTAAGAACTTCATTTGAACAACTTTAAAGATGATTTTCTCAATATTTAGATTTTTTTGCTCCCTCAGATTCCAGATTTTCAAATATTGTTCTATCATAACAAACCATACATCAATGGAAAGCTCATTTATTCAGCTTTCAGATGATGTATAAATTATGGTTTTGTGGTCCAGGGTCACAAATAATAAACACTACATTTTCAGTTAAAGGCATTGAATTCAGTGATGTCGTCATGCAGCTCAGATCAGTTTAAATAGTATCTGTGCAATCAAGTCAAATCAATGTGTTTGGTGACTGTGAGGATTCACAACAAACCCCGTCCAGATCTGCAGTTTCCTCAGTTTAGCGTGTGCTTCTGCGTGTTTCTCCAGTAATGATTGATTTATTCTCTGGTCCTCTGTCTCTCCGCTGCGCTGCTTGGCATGTAACCCAGTTACCTTCTATAAACCGAGCTGGCTCTTGGCAGCGGCGCTGGGTTCATCCGAGGACAGCGAGCTGGAAAATCACCCAGTGCTATCCGCAGGCTTACTGAGGTGGTGATGAAACACGCTGAAGGCTGTCATCGCAGTCGCTTCATCATCTTACACAGACTCCACTCACATGAACCGGCGTTTTGAGGATAATCACACAGTCACGAGGCTCTTTGATCGACATGCATTTTTCTCTTTAACTCGCACACGTTTCTAAGAAATACGTCACTCTCGTGTGCAACTTTATACAGTGAGATGAGTGCATTATGGGCAATGTTGGGGAAAGTATAGCCATATCTCCAAATGACTACAGCCCCATTGACTCCCTCTGCCAATGCATTGATGAAATTAACAGTTGGATGTGCCAGAACTTTCTTCAATTATGGAGAAAACTCATTGCATTTGGAAACAAAGATGAAGTTCTCAAGGTGACTCTAAACACCTAAAAATCAAGTCAAAAATCTTGGTGTGATCCTTAGTTTTAGTAGTAATGTAACTAAATCAGCATACTATCATCTCAAAAACATTGCAAGAATTAGGTACTTTTCTTCATATGTTTTGGGAATGTCCTATCGTTATTAGTCTATGGACACATGTAAACCTGGTTTTATCATCCTTACTACAAATTGATTGGCTTGCTAACCCAAGTTTGTGTCTTCTTAATGATGATTCTGGTCTCTGTATTAGTTCAATGCAAAAGAGAATGTTGTTTGCTGGTTTTACAGCTGCGAAGAAGACAATAATACAGAACTGGTTTACACCACACATTTGTGGAAAAACATATTGGATCCGTAGCCTCCTGTGAATAGTGACGTGTGAATGTACAACAGCACGAATCAATGGAGCCAAGCCTTCGACCATTGATGCTTGGCAGTGTTTTCTCTTTAACATACGTGATTGTATAAAGGTGTAATGACTGGTCTGAGGCATGTGGATCCAAGTGCAGCATATATTTATTAGACAGAGGCAGAATCAAACAGGCAATAGTCAGCAGGCAAAAACAGGAATATCAGAGGCAGGGCAGAGACGTAAACAGTTCCAGGCAGGAGTCGGGGTCACAAGCACAGGTTCAGAGTATCAGGGCAGTCCGGGGTCAAACACAGAAATCAGAATCAGAAGAACAAGGAAAACGCTCGGAAATGTCAGACTGGGCTAAACAAGACTTCGCAATGTGTGTGAGAAAGTCCAGAGCTTATGTAGAGCAGTGAATGAGGTGCAGGTGTGATACTGATGGGAAGCAGCTGTGACTGAAATCAGGTGATTGTGTAATGCTGTGACTGATGGGAAATGTAGTCCGTGTGTGATCTGTAACTGTGTGGTGTGAAAGTCCATGTGACGGGTGAGTGACCTCTAGTGGTGAATGAACCAAAGTCCATGGTCAGGATTTGTGACAAAAGGAGTGACTTGTTTTGTGTTTTTCTTGTCCTTCCCTCTCTCCCTCCCTTTTGACTGGAGTTTTGAGATATTGAGTATATGTCTGTTGTTTTGTTTTGTTTATATTTTGGATGTTATGTTATGATGTTGTGTATGAAAATAAATAAAAATGTTGATGATAAAAAAAAAACATTGCAAGAATTAGATGTCTTGTTTCTAGTCAAGACTTGGAGAAACTTGTTCATCACCAGCAGGTGGATTATTGTAATGGTCTCCTTCCAAAGAAGACTATCAGACAGGATTCTGACTAGAACCAGAACATCTGAGTCCTCAGAACCTTACACTGGCTTCCAGTTACATTTAGGATTGATTTTAAAGCTCATTTACTCGTTTATAAATCACTCAATGGCCTAGGACCTAAATACATTACAGATATGCTGAATATAAACCTAACAGAGCACTCAGATCATTAGGATCGAGTCAGTTAGAAACTCCACAAAACAAGGGGAGTCTGCTTTTAGCTATTATCAGCTTCCAGAAGAGATCAGATGTGCTAAAATATTAGCCATATTTACATCCAGACTCATAACTCATCTGTTTAGCTGTGCATTTGTTGAATGAGCACTGTGCTACGTACCAACTGTATTTTATGTATAATTATTTTCTATTCTTAACTGTTTCAATTCATTTTAAAAGTTTTAAATTCCTTGTTTTATTGTTGTGATTATTTTATTTATGATCATGTAAAGCATTGTGTATGAAATGTGCTATATATATATAAACTTGCCTTGCCTTTAACAGTAATGCGTTACAATATTGCGTTACCGCTAAAAAAGTAACTAATTACGTTACTTTTTGTGGAAAGTAATGCGTTACGTTACTTTTGAGTTGCTTTGTAAATCTGTGCAGGGCTTGCTTGATTGTTTTTAATATAAAAAGTTATTCTTGTACAAATATTAAAGCTCTTTCACATTAAAAGTGAAGTGACTCCGGCTCAGACTGAAGTTAATGTAGATTCACGTCTGTACAGTAGAGGAGCAGATCAAACTAATCACATGAAGATTATGACACAGTTCAACACTATTCAGCAATAACTACAATCAAACACTAATGTGTCATTTATGATTATTAGTATGAGTGAATTGGATCATCGAAGATCAGCAGCAAAGACATCGGTTAATAAAATGGGATTAAATACATAAATTATATTTGTCTTATCTAACATATTTGTATAATATCCTGAGTTTGCATTTCACAGTTTTTATTGATTTTGAGGAACACTGAATGTGTTTTTGTGCAGGTGAGATGAGTAAATACATGTTGATATTTAGCCTAGAACTACAGTAAGATCGTGTTGATATTTAGTCTAGAACTACAGTAAGATCATGTTGATATTTAGTCTAGAACTACAGTAAGATCGTGTTGATATTTAGTCTAGAACTACAGTAAGATAATTTTGATATTTAGTCTAGAACTACAGTAAGATCGTGTTGATATTTAGTCTAGAACTACAGTAAGATCGTGTTGATATTTAGTCCAGAACTACAGTAAGATCGTGTTGATATTTAGTCCAGAACTACAGTGAGATCGTGTTGATATTTAGTCTAGAACTACAGTAAGATCATTTTGATATTTAGTCTAGAACTACAGTAAGATCGTGTTGATATTTAGTCTAGAACTACAGTAAGATCATTTTGATATTTAGTCTAGAACTACAGTAAGATCGTGTTGATATTTAGTCTAGAACTACAGTAAGATCGTGTTGATATTTAGTCCAGAACTACAGTAAGATCGTGTTGATATTTAGTCTAGAACTACAGTAAGATCATTTTGATATTTAGTCTAGAACTACAGTAAGATCATTTTGATATTTAGTCTAGAACTACAGTAAGATCGTGTTGATATTTAGTCCAGAACTACAGTAAGATCATTTTGATATTTAGTCTAGAACTACAGTAAGATCATTTTGATATTTAGTCTAGAACTACAGTAAGATCGTGTTGATATTTAGTCCAGAACTACAGTAAGATCGTGTTGATATTTAGTCCAGAACTACAGTAAGATCGTGTTGATATTTAGTCTAGAACTACAGTGAGATCGTGTTGATATTTAGTCTAGAACTACAGTGAGATCGTGTTGATATTTAGTCTAGAACTACAGTAAGATCGTGTTGATATTTAGTCTAGAACTACAGTGAGATCGTGTTGATATTTAGTCTAGAACTACAGTAAGATCGTGTTGATATTTAGTCTAGAACTACAGTAAGATCGTGTTGATATTTAGTCTAGAACTACAGTAAGATCGTGTTGATATTTAGACTAGAACTACAGTAAGATCGTGTTGATATTTAGTCTAGAACTACAGTAAGATCGTGTTGATATTTAGTCTAGAACTACAGTAAGATCGTGTTGATATTTAGTCTAGAACTACAGTAAGATCGTGTTGATATCTAGTCTAGAACTACAGTAAGATCGTGTTGATATTTAGTCTAGAACTACAGTAAGATCATTTTGATATTTAGTCTAGAACTACAGTAAGATCATTTTGATATTTAGTCTAGAACTACAGTAAGATCGTGTTGATATTTAGTCTAGAACTACAGTAAGATCATTTTGATATTTAGTCTGGAACTACAGTGAGATCGTGTTGATATTTAGTCTAGAACTACAGTAAGATCGTGTTGATATTTAGTCTAGAACTACAGTAAGATCGTGTTGATATTTAGTCCAGAACTACAGTAAGATCGTGTTGATATTTAGTCTAGAACTACAGTAAGATCGTGTTCACACACAACGCTCTGATTTCTGTCACCATGGCAACACCAGAGCTGTCACTCAATACATCACCATGGCAACACCAGAGCTGTCACTCAATACATGAGATACAAAGTAACTGTTACTTATTTGAGAAAGTAACTCAGATATTTCCTTCTAAATTAAAAAGTAATGTGTTATTTTACTAGTTACTTTAATAAAGTAATCTGATTACGTAACTCGTGTTACTTGTAATGCATTACCAACAACACTGATTATGGGATGCACTTACATCCCACACTCT
>CM041808.1:1436190-1448690 GCA_023376895.1 Aspiorhynchus laticeps
TCAGCTTAACATCTAAAAATCTGGCTCATCGTCTTATTCACTTCAAAGTCATTCATAGAGCATACATAACTCCTTACAAAAGATTTAAAATGAAACTACAGTCAAATTTGAACTGCCATATATGTGACACTACATCATCAGGCACTTTTCTTCATATGTTTTGGGAATGTCCTGTCGTCATCAGTCTATGGACACATGTAAACCTGGTTTTGTCATCATTACTGTGAATTGATTGGTCTGTTAACCCAAGTTTATGTCTTCTTAATGATGATTCTGGTCTCTGTATTAGTTCAATGCAAAAGAGAATATTGTTTGCTGGTTTTACAGCTGCGAAGAACACAATAATCCAGAACTGGTTTACACCACACATGTGTAGAAAAACATATTGGATCCGCAGCCTCCTGCAAATTGTCTCATGTGAATGTACAACGGCGCGAGTCGGTGGGGCCAGGCCTTCGACCATTGATGCTTGGCAGTGTTTTTTGTTGAATATGCTGTACGTGATTATATAAAGGCGTAACTTTTGTGTTCTTGTTGTCCTTCCCTCTCCCTCCCTTTTGATTGGACCTTGAGATGTTGAGTATGTGTCTGTTGTTTTGTTTTGTTGTATTCTGGATATTATGTTGTGTTGTGTGTAGGCACATCAATAATTACCCCATCAACTTCGGTCAGAAATCTTGGTGTAATCTTTGATGACCAGCTGACCTTCAAAGAGCACATTGCAAAGACTGCTCGATCTTGCAGGTTTGCGCTACACAACATCAGAAAGATCAGGCTCTTTCTAACGGAGCATGCTGCACAACTTCTTGTCCAGGCCCTTGTCGTTTCTAGGCTGGACTACTGCAATGCTCTTCTGGCTGGACTTCCATCAAACACAATCAAACCTCTACAAATGATTCAGAATGCAGCGGCACGACTGGTCTTCAACGAGCCCAAAAGAACCCATGTTACACCTCTCTTCATCTCCTTGCACTGGCTACCAGTGGCAGCTCGCATCAAGTTCAAGACACTGATGCTTGCATACAGAACGACCACAGGCTCAGCACTACTTCCACTCACTATTACGAATCTACATCCCCTCCAGAAGTCTGAGATCTGCTATTGAGCGACGCCTTGTGGTACCATCACAGAGAGGCTCAAAATCACTCTCCAGAACATTCTCGTTCTCCGTTCCTGGCTGGTGGAATAATCTTCCCACCCCTATCCGGAATGCTGGATCCGTCAATCTTCAAGCAACAACTGAAAACTCATCTCTTTCGGCACTACTTGACTTCATCCTAAACTTGTTCCTGAAAAAAATTAAAAAACACTTTCCCTTTATCTCTCTCTCCTTCCCTTGCGAGCTCGTACTTATTTGAACAATGACTGAGACTTGGTGTTACGAGCACTTGCTCTGTCTGATTGCCTCTTCAAGATGAATCGCTTTATGTATTCCCCAATTGTAAGTCGCTTTGGATAAAAGCGTCTGCCAAATGACTAAATGTAAAAGTTAAAAGTATGTCTACGATTAGGAGATATATGTAGTCTGTGCAGTATCTTCAGCTGAATTGCTCTTGCACGGTTACAGACTGATATTTTTTAGCACACTCCCAGACTTCCTCCCAAACATCCTCGTCAATCGGAATTGATTGTTCCTTTTCCCACTTCTTCCTAATATTCTGTGAGTCAGTGCCATTCATAGAGAATAAAGTGAGGGTTGTATGTTACATCTAATGTTGTTAAATTAATGTTTATTGCATATTTCAGTTTATTGAGATCATCATGATGGTGATTAGTGTTTGTGTTAACGATCTTCTATATATGTTATTATTTAAAAGCTGCTTTGGTTCATCATGTGACTCTCATCAGCTCCTGCTTTTGGTGGTTATCAGTGTATTACAAAGATACAGATTTCAGTACTTCAATAGCTTGGTATATTAACAGTATATCAGTTAATGAAATTACGGTATTTAACTGTAAATTTAAGTAAGTAAATGTTGTTACCGTATTTTTTACGGTAGAATTACGGCAACCACAACTACCGTTTTTTTACCGTAAATACAGATTTTTTTTACAGTGCAATTGAAACATTCTTCAACACTTGTAGCTACATGGAACGATCTGTAAGATTAATTTTATTCAATGTAATCTGGGAGCTTGTATAATAACAGAGCTGAACTCGTCCTGATGTTTGTGAACGAAAGAAGACATGAAATCTGGCAACGAGTTGACAATAAAAACTGTGACATCTGTCTATAATTACAAACAAACCACCAAGCGTTTCAGGCTAGATTTATTGTAAGAAACCCGATGAGCAGTTCAGTCATCGTACTTATCTTTATTTCATCACTCATATAAAAATAAAGTCTTGTCTGCTTGTAAATCATAAGCAGGTTTTCAGTGAAATCAAACCCTGAGGGTCACATCTGTGACTGAATCACCTGTGTTTAAAACAAACTCAGATCACGAAGATCATTCAGAATCAGAAAGAGCTTCATTCAGTCGAGTCAGTTATGAGTTACTTCTAATGAGACTCTATTGTGTTGTTCAGGGTGGATCAAACCTTTAGCCTTTCTCTTACCAACCCTTGCTCTGTAGTGAATGGGTGCCGTCAGAATGAGAGTCTGATAAAAACATCACAATAATCCACACCACTCCAGTCCATCAGTTAACATCTGAAGAAGACAAAAGATGAAACAAATCCAGCATTAAGATGATTTTAACTCATAATAACCAGTGAAAAAGTGCATCTTCTGTTGTCTCTCGCATCAAAATCCAGCCACATATTAGTTTATAGCTGTTTTGTCTTGTAATAACTTAATTGTGATAATAAGTTTCTAAAGTTGGCTGCCCAGTAGTAAGCTTGAAAGTGAGGCAAAGCCAAACCTCCCACCTCCTTTGGCTTTAGACCTATTCGTCTGGGTTTGTTATTCCAGATAAAAGAAGAAATAATTTTTTTTCCAGATTAGAGAAAAAAGACTTGGGAATAAATATGGGCAAACATTGAAATAAATATTAAAATTTGGGAAGAATGTTCATTTTAATTGCATTTACCTTTCCTATTAGTGAGAGACGAAGGGATTTCCATGATAAAAACAAAGACTTAGTAAGTTCTAATAAAGGGTTAAAGTTAACTCTAAACAAGTCAGCATATCTACTTGGACACCTAAGTACCGAAATTGGTTATTGACAACTCTGAACTGTAACGGGGCGGACCAGACATGAGATGTGCAAGACATCCAAGTGCAAGCTTTTATTTACAGGCATGGTCAATCACAGGCATGGTCAATCACAGGCAGGGTCGAACAAACAGCAAACAGGTATAGAGACAGAAGAGTACTCAAATAAACAGGCGTGGTCGGTGATCGGCGTACAATATCCAAGGGGCTTGACAGAAGGGGTAATCCAGGTACACGAGCAATAATCCAATCGAGGTGCAAACAGAGTCCGAACGGCAAGGCAAAGGGTTAATCCAGGAAACACGGGTAAGAATCAAAAACACGCAAGGAAAGACTATGACAACTACGTGGGCTCCGTAGAGTAGCTATCTCTTGGAGAGTGATAAACGCTAAACAATACTCGGCGCTCACAGAGAGAAAGTCCAAGGCTTATAAAGAGTGTGTGATTGGGTGATAGTGATTGTGTGATAGTTCTCAGGTGTGAGCGTGATTAGTGTAATCAGCTGTGTGTGTGTCGTCAGTGCAGTGGATGATGGGAAATGTAGTCCAGTGTGCTGTGTGGTGTGAGAGTCAATATGATGGAGAGGCGACCTCTGGTGGCTATCGGGCGGAAGGCCACAGACCGGATTCGTGACAGAGATACTTAATGCAGCTGAATTTACTGGAAATAATTCACTTTTGGAAGGAGGGGCTTGTAGAAAACGAAGCTTTTGAGAGAGGCGGGGCATAGAGGAACTACAATAATGTACAGTATTTGAAAAATAATGTGTTTTTTGAAAATTAAAGCATGTCAACATATTCTGTTACACCAAATAATGATCTTTAAAAAAGCATTATATGACCCCTTTAACAGAATGTTAGTTCAGAACGATCTGGTTTATAATAATGCTCTCAAAACATTACTCATACAAGTTTTTTCCTGAAATGTTTCAGTTGAATGTTCATCTAAATGTTGCTACTTGTATCAGAACCTTCAAAAGTAAGGCTACTATAATGTTTGCAAAATGATACAATGGAATGTTTCCTTAAAGAGACAGTACACCCAAAAATTAAAATTCTGTCATCATTTACTCATCCTCAAGTAGATCCAAACCTGTATGAATGTGTTTGTTCTGAACACAAAGGAAGATATTCTGAAGAAAGTGTGTAATCAGGCTGTTTTGGGGCACTATTGACTTCAATAGTAGGAGAAAAATACTGCTGTTTCCCTCATTCTTCAGAATATCTTCCTTTGTGTTCAGAACAAACACATTCATACAGGTTTGGACCTACTTGAGGATGAGTAAATGATGACAGAAGTTTTGTTTTTGGGTGAACTGGCCCTTTAATGTTCGTATAACCAAGAAAAACATTTTTCAAAGGTTGTCAGATCCTAAACAAAACATTCCTAGAACATGGAATTATGGATTATGGACTCGTGTTTTAGTTATAAACGTCTTAATGCTGGATTTGTTTCATCTTTTGTCTTCTCCAGATGTTAACTGATGGACTGGAGTGGTGTGGATTATTGTGATGTTTTTATCAGACTCTCATTCTGACGGCACCCATTCACTGCAGAGCATCCATTGCTGAGACACTGATGCAGAGACACATTTCTACAAACCTGATGAAGAAACAAACTCATCCTGATCGCAGATGAACTGAGGGTGAACACATTTTCATTTTTGGGTAATCTATGTCCTGATCTAGTAGAACTGGACCAGAAAGCAGTAATTAACGTCATGAATGGCGTCATGCGGATACTCAGTCATGTAGATGTTTCATAAACAGCCTGGAGCAAATGCACAAATCGATGCGTTCAGCTGTGGTTTTGTCAAAAGTACGAGATGAAGCCAGTTATAAATGATTTTCTAGGTTCATCAGAGGCCGGGACAAGAGTACAAACGTAAAAGGCTTTAATGTGACGAACATTAAAGCCTTTTCACAACATGAACAATTCTCCTTCGATGATAACAGAAGAGTCTTTCTCTGGATTAATAACTGAGACGTGAGAATGTGGGCTCACTGATTGGTTTACACTGGAACGGTTGTGATGAGATGATTTACAGTAAAACCACCAGAGAACCAGAGACGTTATAAACACCATCATCGTGCAGGCAATGCCTTCAAAGCTGTTCAGATGATTAGTGCATGTAACTTACTTTACAAATGACTCTAACGAGCTCTGATTATGATGGATCATCTCTTTACTGTAAATCACATCCAACACTGTTTGTAAATATGGCTTTTCCCAGCAGCTCTTTCTGATGTGTGCTCATATAAATCATCATCTAATATCACAGACCCTCAATAACTCAGAAGTATCGCAAATAAATTATGGTTAAGGACTTTTAGTGTGGTAAAAAATCACTTCATAATTAATACATACAGTATAAATCCTTCAACGTTTTATGTACAGTATACAGTAGTGAAAGGTGCTTGTTAGATAAAACCGTCACCACATAATAAAAATATTAACTACACACACACACACACACACACACACAGACAGACAGACACACACACACACACACACACACACACAGACAGACACAGACACAGACAGACACACACACACACACAGACACACACACACACACACACAGACACACACACACACACACACACACACACACACACACACAGACAGACACACACAGACACAGACACACACACACACAGACAGACACACACATGCACACACACACACACACACACACACACACACACACACAGACAGACAGACACACACACACACACACACACACACACACACACAGACGGACGGACACACACACAGAGACACACACACACACACAGACACACACACACACACACACACACACACACACAGAGACACACACACACACACACACACACACACACACACACACACACAGACACACACACACACACAGTTAATATATTGTTGAATGTAATGCATTTTATAAGATTTAATCGTCTTCCTCCACATCTGTGACCATAAAGCAGTGTGTTTTTATGTAAGCAGAGCATGCAGGGATTTCCAGAGGAACAAAGCACACATTCAGACTCGTGTCGCTGGAATTCAATTCCTGGAAATATCCTGCTAATATTTTTCTATAAAGCGATAAATGAGTTTACAGCCTCTGATCTTTCTACGCTTGACGAGGACATCACGGACCTCGCTGTGTTCATGGGAACAAGCTGTGCTGCTTCAGAACGACACTGAAACTGATCAAACGTCTCTATCATAGAGAACTGTGTGTTGTGTTTTGTGTTTTATGAACCGAGTCAAAGGCTGAGAATTAGTGTATAGTTCTGCTGTTTGAGTGACAGCTGTCAGAAACTGTGAGACAAGGAAAGATTTCATGTGTAATAACTAATATCTGTCCACACTTGAGTTATTCTCAACACATCTGGAGCTCGTCTGTGTTTAATGAGGACATGACTTCATATACTGCTCAAAACACAACAATAAACTATCAAAGATCAGTGAATATGAGCTGAATATATATATATAAGCTGAATAAATATATAGCTGAATATAAGCATCAGGACGTCTGGCTTTATTTGAGACGTTTTCTGGCCACAATATATATTTAATATATACTAAAAATACTGTTGTAAACAGTGAGGCTCAATGAAATATATTTAGTTTCAGCCTTTGTACACCAAAATATATCTAAAAATGTATTTCAGGGGCAAGTTTCCAATCTTACCGTAGCTTACATTTAGGCTTTATTAATTTTATTTTTAATTCAAATGTGTTATAGACAATACAGTTTTCCTTCAAATGTGACACGTGAAGCTATTTTCTGAGATTGAAATATATTGAGAGTAAAATATATTAATAAAAATATATTAATATTTCTAAAATTTATTTTATGCATATCAAAAAATGGACAAAATATATTGGTAGAAGGGTCATAACACAGAAATGTTAATTTTTGGTATTGCAAGATAACATTTAAATTCAGACCACATTATTAGATTAGCTTTTGACTTTATGAATGCACATAAATGATTTTTTTTTCATCTTTTTTGTGCATTTATTTACCCATAAGGCAGGTGACACCAGTGATAATTTTCATGAAAAATACATTTTAATAAATGTCTGCTTCAAGATATCAAACCATGTGTTGTCTATCATGGGATACTCACTAAATTAAGTAGTTTAATCACATATTTTTTTACAATTCATGAACAATAAAGCAGGTCACCAGTGAGTTCAACTAAAAGCTTCATATGAAATCATGAGATAAATGAGAATATTTCTGATAACTGATAAGAGATAGTGATTATTATGAGCCTTTATTCATAAATCTTCAGGATAAAAATGCAATAAATACTACATAAAAACAAATGTAATTTCTACATTAAATAATTTAGTTTAAGCTTATAGAAATTAAATTTTGAACTTATAAGTATATTTTATGTTATTGGAATTGTTTGTTATGTTTACAACGATTCTTTAAGTAAATATCAAAGTTATGATCCTGTTGTTCCCATCATGCACTTGGGCATGAATAATTAATAAGAATAACTTTTTTGCTGTTTTTGAGACACAGTTTTATGGTTTCTTTTATTGTTAGGTTTAATAACTTATGTTTTGTGACATCTGGAGTTGATTTTCTACTCAGAATGACCCATTCATACTCAATGTACTTAAAGGGATAGGTCACTTTGAAATTAAAATGTGGTATCTATCATTAGATTTCTCATTAGATTTCAGCTCAGTTGTCGTTGCTAGGAACCATTATTTTTGCATACTGTGTTTTACCTGGTAAACGCGTTCGCAAGTCGCGTTTGTTCTCGTGCTTATCGCGGGAGTTCCCAGTTTCGGTTTGCTAAGTAGAAAGGCGTGGTCTAAGCCAGAGAAAGTACTTATTTACCTGATTCAGTGACATTTGTTAGAAGGAGCATTCGATCAGCAGAAGAGAACAGCAGTCTGTAAGTGTTTTGTCTTGTTTTCTCATTAGATTTCAGCTCAGTTGTCGTTGCTAGGAACCATTATTTTTGCATACTGTGTTTTACCTGGTAAACGCGTTCGCAAGTCGCGTTTGTTCTCGTGCTTATCGCGGGAGTTCCCAGTTTCGGTTTGCTAAGTAGAAAGGCGTGGTCTAAGCCAGAGAAAGTACTTATTTACCTGATTCAGTGACATTTGTTAGAAGGAGCATTCGATCAGCAGAAGAGAACAGCAGTCTGTAAGTGTTTTGTCTTGTTTTCTCATTAGATTTCAGCTCAGTTGTCGTTGCTAGGAACCATTATTTTTGCATACTGTGTTTTACCTGGTAAGTTGGTAAAGGCGTGGTCAGCTGACTTCAGGGACTAATAATTAGGCAAGTATAAAACTGGTTTGTACACCGCGGCAGCGGTCGCGGCAGCCCTCATGTGAAGCCCTCCTTGTGTGAAGACCGACGAGTGTAAAGACGATCGACTCTACCTTGCACGACTCCACCGAGCAAGGACACCGACAAGGCACTTGAGTATTGCTTTCTCATCTTTCTTTACCTTTTGTCTAACTTGTACTCATCTAATTGTTGAATCAATTGTACTCACTATGTGCTTTCAAATCTGTACTATCACTACTAACACTCGGAGAGCACGCGCTGTACGTTGGAGGCAGGCCAATCCTAATAATCTACGAACGGTCCCTCTGTCCTCTACTACTTTACTCTCTGTTCCAATTGGTCTTTGGAACTGCCAGTCTGCTGTAAACAAAGCAGATTTTATTCCTTCTATTGCTACCCATTCCGGTCTCAACCTCATGGCCCTAACTGAGACTTGGATCAAACCTGAGGACACTGCCACTCCTGCAGCTCTCTCCACTAATTTCACGTTTTCCCACACCCCTCGCACGATTGGGAGGGGTGGAGGCACTGGTCTCCTTATTTCAAACGAATGGAAATTTGATCTTCTACCATCTCCTACAGGCAACAGTTCATTTGAATCTCATGCGATTACTATTACTCACCCTGCTAAAATCCACGTTGTAGTTGTGTATCGTCCTCCAGGTCAACTGGGTGACTTCTTGGAGGAGTTGGATGTGTTACTCTCAAACTTTCCTGAAGATGGTACTCCTCTGGTACTGCTCGGTGACTTCAACATCCACCTAGAAAAACCCCAGGCTACTGACTTCAACACTCTTCTCACTTCATTTGACCTCAAACGAGTGTCTACTACGGCTACTCACAAATCAGGTAACCGACTGGACCTCATCTACACACGCTACTGCTCCACTGACAACACATTAGTAACTCCGCTGCACACCTCAGACCACTTCCTCATCACTTCTAACCTCACACTAACTCCTGACATAGCACACGCCCCTTCGCAGGTCACCTTTCGACGTAACCTACGCTCGCTCTCTCCCTCTCGCCTATCCTCAATGGTTTCATCCGCACTACCTTCACCCTCTCAGTTTTCAGCACTCGACACAAACAGTGCTACTGACGCTCTTTGCTTCACTCTAACATCTTGCTTAGACAACTTTTGCCCCCTTTCATCCAGATCAGCACGCGCTACCCCCTCTGCCCCCTGGTTGTCCGATGTTCTCCGTGAACATCGTGTTAAACTAAGGGCTGCAGAGAGGAAATGGCACAAATCCAAAAACTCTACCGACCTTAGTGTGTATCAGTCACACCTCTCTTCCTTCTCTGCAAATGTCTCCACTGCTAAAATGACATACTACCACAACAAAATTAACAACTGTTCCGACTCTCGCGCACTCTTCAAAACGTTCTCTTCTCTTCTCTGTCCACCTCCCCCTCCTCCTTTATCAACTCTTACAGCTGATGACTTTGCAACTTTCTTCACAAATAAAACAAAAACCATCAGTGACCAATTCCTCACACCGCAAACTAATAATAACTTCATAACGACAAATACACAATCTCTCACCTCCTTTTCTCCTCTCTCGGAGACGGAGGTTTCCAAACTCATCCTTTCCAATCATCCCACTACTTGTCCGTTAGATCCTATCCCCACTCACCTCCTTCAAGCCATTTCTTCTTCGGTCGTACCTGCTCTTACTCACATTATCAACACCTCGCTTAACACTGGTACATTTCCCACAGCATTTAAGCAGGCTCGGGTAAGCCCACTGCTTAAAAAACCTGCTCTAAATCCAGCACTTTTAGAAAACTACAGACCGGTATCCCTTCTTCCATTCATTGCAAAGTCACTTGAGCGAGTTGTGTTCAACCAACTCTCTCTGTTTCTTGCACAGAACAACATTCTGGACAACAACCAATCTGGCTTCAGAAGTGGACACTCAACTGAGACTGCCCTACTCTCGGTTACAGAGGCCCTGAGGCTGGCAAGAGCAGCTTCCAAATCCTCTGTACTCATCTTGCTGGATCTGTCTGCTGCCTTTGACACAGTTAACCACCAGATCCTCATGTCCATCCTCAGAAAGATGGGCATCTCAGGAACCGCCCTCCTGTGGTTCGAGTCTTACCTCTCAGATAGGTCCTTCAGGGTGTCTTGGAGGGGTGAGGTTTCAAAGTCACAACTTCTTGCTACTGGAGTTCCTCAAGGCTCAGTGCTTGGACCACTTCTCTTCTCCATCTACATGTCGTCATTAGGATTGGTTATTCAGAAGCATGGCTTTTCCTACCACTGCTATGCTGATGACACTCAACTCTACTTCTCATTCCAACCAGATGATCCGACGGTAACAGATCGCATTGCAGCCTGTCTGAGTGACATTTCTAGCTGGATGATGGACCATCACCTTCAGCTCAATCTTGCTAAGACAGAACTGCTCGTGTTCTCTGCCAACCCATCACTTCACCACAACTTCTCTATACAGCTGGGTTCATCAACCATAACTCCTTCCAGGACTGCCAGGAACCTTGGAGTTGTGATCGATGATCAGTTAAGCTTCACAGACCATATTGCTACAACGGCCCGGTCCTGCAGATTTGCCTTATACAACATTAGGAAGATTAGGCCCTTCCTGCAAGAGCAAGCTGCACAACTCCTTGTCCAAGCTCTTGTTCTCTCCAGACTGGACTATTGTAATGCTCTCTTGGCGGGCCTTCCCGCATGTACTATCAAGCCTCTGCAACTGATCCAGAATGCAGCAGCCAGAGTGGTCTTTAATGAGCCAAAAAAAGCTCACGTTACCCCTCTCTTCATCAGGTTACACTGGCTACCAATAGCCGCTCGCATCAAATTCAAGGTACTGATGTTTGCCTACAAGACCACAACTGCCACTGCACCAATATACCTAAACTCGCTGGTTCAAACTTATGTGCCCTCCAGAAGCTTGCATTCTGAAAGTGAACGACGTCTTGTGGTGCCATCCCAAAGAGGTACCAAATCACTCTCACGGACCTTTTCCTGGACTGTGCCCAGCTGGTGGAATGACCTCCCGATCTCAATTCGAACAGCTGAGTCTTTAGCCATTTTCAAAAAACATCTAAAGACACATCTTTTTCGCCAGCACCTGACTAACTAATACTAACTTACCTATTCTATTTAAAAAAAAAAAAAAAAAAAAAAAAATCCTAGCTACGTGTACTGTGCTAGACTAACTGAGACTTGTCATGACACTTGTATACTGTTGCTCTCTCGATGGTCTGATTGCTTCTATTGTTCTCCTCATTTGTACGTCGCTTTGGATAAAAGCGTCTGCTAAATGATTAAATGTAAATGTAAATGTAAATGTATCAGCTTACCCCAAGGGCATCCAAGATGTAGGTGTCTTTTTTTCTTCAGTAGATCCAATTTTGATGTTTTTAGGTCAGACCGTTCTAGTCTGTCAGTCATATAATGGCAGGTATAGGTCACTGTCTCTATAAGAGGGAAAAAGAACATGCACAGAGAAATCCAAATTAAACAATTCCCCATCGTAACTACACATTGATGGCCTAAGACACGAAACGAGTGGTTTGTGTGAGAAAACGAACAGTATTTATATCGTTTTTTACCTCTTGTACACAACCATGTCCAAGTGATCTGAGTGCACACACACATCCGGTGTGTGACGTGTGTGTGTGTGTGCGCATGCATCCGGTGTGTGACGTGTGTGTGTGTGTGTGTGTGTGTGTGTGCGCACGCATCCGGTGTGTGACGTGTGTGTGTGTGTGTGTGCGCACGCATCTGGTGTGTGACGTGTGTGCGCGCGCACTCTGGCGCGTCGGCGTCAACGCTTGACGGAGGGCGTGTCTGAAGCGTGGTGCTGACGCAACTTTTCAAGCGCCAACGGAGGCGTCAGCCAATCAGATCGCCTCATGCAAATACCCAATCCGTTCATGCAACACCAGAGAAGTATGTGATTGGTTGTTGTAACTATGACGGCGCGTCAGCACCACGCTTCAGAGACAGTGACCTATACCTGCCATTATATGACTAGAACGGTTTGACCTAAAAACA
>CM041808.1:1453690-1456190 GCA_023376895.1 Aspiorhynchus laticeps
AATACTCGCTTTATTCCTGTTTTCTGCCTCTGCATATTATAGATAAATATTGGATAACAATTGGATAAATAATGCAGCTATAATTGTGTGTGTGTGTGTGTGTGTGTGTGTGTGTGAGAGAGTGTGTGTGAGTGAGTGAGTGTGTGTGTGTGTGTGTGTGTGTGTGTGTGTGTGTGTGTGTGTGTGTGTGCGAGTGTGTGTGTGTGTGTGTGTGTGTGTGTGTGTGTGTGAAAGAGAGTATATGTGTGTGTGTGTGTGTGTGTGTGTGTGTGTGTGAGTGTGTGTGTGTGTGTGTGAGAGAGTGTGTGTGTGTGTGTGTGAGAGTGTGTGTGTGTGAGTGTGAGTGTGAGTGAGTGTGTGAGTGTGTGCGGGTTTATGTGGTTTATGAGGACACAAATTTGTATAATAACATGGGTATAACAGAGGTATTACAACTTGAAGGTGTTTTATGAGGACACTGCCTATGTCCCCGTAATTCAAAAGGCTTAAAAAACATACTAAATGGTGTTTTTTTGAAAATCTAAAGATGCACACAGTCTCCTGTGAGGGCTAAGTTTAGGTGTAGGGTTGGTGTAGGACAATAGCACACACAGTTTGTTCAGTATAAAAACCATTACGCCTATGGAGAGTCCCCATAAACCACAAAAACCAACATATGTGTGTGTGTGTGTGTGAGAGAGTGTGTGTGAGTGTGTGTGTGTAATATTTGAGAGATAAACTCTACTGTAAATCACAAGCACTGTGAGCACCAGCAGAGTTTTGCTGCATCTAATGGAGAAAATGTGGTACTGCGCCCAAACAATATCTCACTGAAAGCTCATTTTTTGAGATATCAACCTCAAATTTGGAACACAACCTGTTTAGATTCATGGCTTTGATTTTCTAGCAGGTTTAGAGTTCGACATGTTTCATAAAATATATATTTTATATAAAATATTGTTCATAAGCATTTTCATAAACTTAAACTTCTATAACTTTTTTTGGTTTCACTTTTTACTTCAACAATAATCTGCCACGGGTCTTTAAAATGAGACCAAACATTTTTGACACGGACATGTGTAACTTTTTTTTATTGATGCACAAGGGTTTAGTAAAGATCATGTTCCATGAAGATATTCAGTAAGTTTCCTACCATGAATATATCAAAACTTAATTATTGATTAGTAATATGCATTGCTAAGAACATCATTTGAACAACTTTAAAGGTGATTTTCTTAATATTTACATTTTTTTGCACCCTCAGATTCCAGATTTACAAATATTGTCCTATCATAACAAACCATACATCAATGGAAAGATTATTTATTCAGCTTTCAGATGATGTATACATCTCAATTTCAAAATATTGACCCTTATGACTGGTTTTGTGCTCCAGGGTCACATATAGCAATATATCAAAACAAGTGACACTTTTTAATTAAAATATTACACAAAATGTAGTTTGTTAAGTTTGAAAATATAAAGCAATAAACATATTGCTCATAAAGTCTTAGACACTTCAACACTTGGCCTGAATTGATCTGAATAATGACTCTGTTGTCTTACAGCTGAATAAAATATCTTTCATGATTGATGAATACTGACACTGTTATTGAACTGAATTAAATCAACATTGAACTGAGCTGGAAAACTACACTATTGTATAAGTTTGCATCACTGATTCTGGTATTTTCCTGTTTATTACAGTGAAGCTGCTTTGAAACAATCTGTATTGTATAAAACATTATAGAAATAAATGTGACTTGACTTGAAAAATCACCTCCAGATCAGCCGATTCAATAAAGTTAGTTGTGAAAACATCTCAAGCATCACTTGGTTTGATATCGTGCATCTAATGCAATGAAGTTCAGACATGTTTAAGTGTAAAGATGTGATGTTATCATCTAATTTGCATGCTTGATTAATTGATGTAGCTTTGTTAAGTCTTTATAAATGTCAAATAATGATGATCATTGCAGTCAATGAGTAAAGGCTCAATAGCTCAATAGCATCTTAATGTGATCAATATTTCTGAGTAGTTTTGCACTCCAACAGTCTGTAGCTCCGTCTCTGCTTTAACGAGAATCAGAGATACCTGTTTGCTGAACACGGTTCTTTCTTCAGCTGGCAGTCTTCTCCCGTGTATCCAGGAGAACAGATGCAGACGTGTCCTCCTCCTCCGGTCTCCACACAGGTAGAGTTTCCCGAGCAGGGCTTTGATGAACACCGCCGAAGCTCTGAGAGAAACATCAGAGTCACAGTGTTACACAACAGCTGCTGCATGCTGAAGCTCTTCTCTCTGACAACACTGAGAAGAATCCTGAGGAAAGATCACAGAGTTAAATCAAGCTATTTCAAAGAATTCTGTCTGAATAAAGTCCTGTAGGATTCTGGACCTCGATCACAGCGTGCTCCCGTCCATCCGCGCTCACAGACACACTGCCCCGGTTCTTCACACACTCCGTGAACACAGTCAGGAGAAGGAACACACTGATCACACGCCACGCCTCGCCAACCTGCT
>CM041808.1:1458690-1463690 GCA_023376895.1 Aspiorhynchus laticeps
AACATCACTGAACTAAACTCCACCCATCAACACCATCACCTACACACATAAACATCACTGAACTAAACTCCACCCATCAACACCATCACCTACACATATAAACATCACTGAACTAAACTCAACCCATCAACACCATCAACTACACACATAAACATCACTGAACTAAACTCTACCCATCAACACCATCACCTACACACATAAACATCACTGAACTAAACTCTACCCATCAAACACCATCACCTACACACATAAACATCACTGAACTAAACTCTACCCATCAACACCATCACCTACACACATAAACATCACTGAACTAAACTCTACCCATCAACACCATCACCTACACACATAAACATCACTGAACTAAACTCTACCCATCAACACCATCACCTACACACATAAACATCACTGAACTAAACTCCACCCATCAAACACTATCAACTACACACATAAACATCACTGAACTAAACTCCACCCATCAAACACTATCAACTACACACATAAACATCACTGAACTAAACTCCACCCATCAAACACCATCAACAACACACATAAACATCACTGAACTAAACTCCACCCATCAAACACCATCACCTACACACATAAACATCACTGAACTAAACTCCACCCATCAACACCATCACCTACACACATAAACATCACTGAACTAAACTCCACCCATCGTCCACCCATCAACACCATCACCTACACACATAAACATCACTGAACTAAACTCCACCCATCGTCCACCCATCAACACCATCACCTACACACATAAACATCACTGAACTAAACTCCACCCATCAACACCATCACCTACACACATAAACATCACTGAACTAAACTCCACCCATCAACACCATCACCTACACACATAAACATCACTGAACTAAACTCCACCCATCGTCCACCCATCAACACCATCACCTACACACATAAACATCACTGAACTAAACTCCACCCATCAACACCATCACCTACACACATAAACATCACTGAACTAAACTCCACCCATCGTCCACCCATCAACACCATCACCTACACACATAAATATCACTGAACTAAACTCCACCCATCAACACCATCACCTACACACATAAACATCACTGAACTAAACTCCACCCATCAACACCATCACCTACACACATAAACATCACTGAACTAAACTCCACCCATCAACACCATCAACTACACACATAAACATCACTGAACTAAACTCTACCCATCAACACCATCACCTAACAATCATAGACTGAACGTACGAACAGAAAACTGACGTACGCGTCTCTTTCAAATGTGAAATATATGAATCGTAAATGATCTTGAACTTGCACGCAATTGAATGGTTTCAGCTCTCTGCTTGTAAACGACTCCTACAGTTTTTCTCGATTGCTAACACACTATAACTGATTCATTTGGCCCAATTTTCCAAACCATTCATACAGTTCTCAAAACAAAGACACGTTTCTTAAAACTTTGAACACGTTTCACCTGTTTCTCCAATTTGCTCAGTGCTTTCTGCAAAACTCTACACAAAAACACCATCATTTTTCACAGGTTTAACCATATTCTCATTCAGAAAACACAAACACACAATATAATTAACTCAAGCATCAAAAAATGAACTCAAACCGCACACATTTATCCATGTGTGAAGATTCAGTAGCAAAACTGATGACACACAGGTCAGAATCTCAGGACGATATGAACAAGAGCACAAGTGATTATGTGTTTAGGAAAATGAATCCTGGTTCTGGGAGACAAAGAGGAATAGGAGAAGAAAAGAAAAATGAAGGGGATGAGGTCAAATGTCATTAGTTCCTGATGAAATACAAAGCACTATGGTTGACCGTGTTCTCCTGCATGGACTGACCATGAGGGAAGTAGCTCATCTACAGGGTTTCAATACTACTGACACATACAATATAATTACAGTACACAGCAGCAGTACTTCAGATGAGAGAACTTTCATTATTCTGTATACAGTAAATACTGTAGTACATGTTGTACACCCTCAAACTCATTACTGTTGAATTGATTTGTAGCCAAGTAGTGCTTACATGTACTGTATTTGTGCAGAACTGAGAGACGACTATCTAGGGGACGTGGAGAAGACTAAGAAACTGCTATAACAAATAAGGATACTGCCAATACTGTAATGCAATTAATTTATTTATTTATTCGTTTATCCATTATTTATTTATTTCTGTAAAATAACTGACAGTATATTCCAATGTGTGTTTACTGTATATTCAGTTGTTTGGTCTTTTAACTTTTCTCTTGTAGTGCTTTTCATCTACTGGAAGATCTCTTTACAGTAGTGTAATGACTTTAACTTTTCTTAAAGTTTATTGGTGAATTTTACTGTAGAGACTTGTTAAGAGCCACATTAGCTCCTCCATCCCTGTTACTTTGGACCCTCTTCAGTTTGCTTATCGCTCCAATAGATCAACTGATGATGCCATCTCTCACATTCTCCACTCCTCCCTCACACACATTGATAGCAGCAATGGGAACTATGCAAGACTACTATTCATAGACTATAGCTCAGCTTTCAACACTATAGTCCCCATCAAGCTGACTAATAAACTCGCAGGCCTCGGCCTAAACACATCACTCTGCGACTGGATTCAAGATTTCCTCACCGGCAGACCTCAAGTGGTGAAGGTAGGCCAGTACACCTCAAACTCCATCACCCTGAACGTAGGAGCCCCACAGGGCTGTGTCCTGAGTCCCCTGCTCTACTCTCTCTACACACATGACTGCGTGTCCTTTCACAGATCCACATCTATTATCAAATTTACTGATGATACTGTGGTTCTGGGCCTCATTTCCAACAATGATGAGACCGCATACTTGGATGAGGTGGAGAGACTAACATCATGGTGCCAAGACAACTGTCTCTCTCTGAATGTGAGCAAAACTAAAGAGCTGATTGTAGACTTCAGGAACAGACAGCAGCGGCCCTACACTCCTCTTATGATCAGCGGGACCCCTGTGGAGAGGGTAAGCAGCTTCAAGTACCTCGGTGTAAACATCTCTGAGGACCTGACTTGGACTAGACACATTCAAACACAGGTTAAGAAAGCCAGGCAAAGACTGTACCATCTGCGACAGCTGAGGAAATTCAGGGTCTCACCAACAATCCTGAAAACTTTCTATGCAGGGACCATAGAAAGTGTATTGCATCTCAGTGTGGTATGGAAACAGTGTATTTGACAGGTTTGTGCATCATTTGAGGCCAAAGTTTGATTTTGACTGAAGATAATATGTTTTTGATTAGAATATTTGGATTTGAACTGGAAGTTTGAGGTTTGTGCAAGTTGGTGTGTGGTTTTGAGATTGTGTTTATAGTTGTGAGGAAATGGTGAATTGTTTCATGAATTGTGTGTTAGTGATCGAGAAAAACTGTAATGTCATGTTAACATATAAAAGATCACCAATCATCATAATTTAGAACAGCGAGCTGCAAGAACACCTTTTCAATAACCTGCAATACTCCGACAAGAAAGGTGTGTAGTCTGTTCAGACCCTGACATGACGCTAAGCACTTCTCCACGTCAAAGACAGTTTTTATAAATATGAGCGCTGGCGTAGATTTAAGCATACGCACCCTCTACGATCAAATCTGAGCGTACGCACGCTTTATTTCACCTTCTGAACTGTCTGAACACTATGGGCTCATATCATAATTCTCGTATCTTTTCTATTGTAATTTTTCCTGTCAGTCACGATATAATTTTCTTTTACCTGCTCTCTGATCCTGACAATTAAAGAGGCTGTTTTTCCACTGCTGTGCCTTTAAACATCTACAGCATGACTGTCTGACTTCTACACAGTATTCCTATAGATGTGGAAACACTAGTGAGCTATTCTGAGCACAGCCTTAGTTTTCATGCTGTTTTTGGATAGTGCAGAGAGTTTTTGTTTATAAACGATTACTCATGATATGTTTTGACCAACGTCATCGTCAAATTTGCCGATGACACAACGGTGATAGGCCTGATCACCGACAACGATGAGACGGCCTACAGAGAGGAGGTGAGTACCCTGACTAAATGGTGCCAGGAGAACCACCTCTCACTCAACATCGACAAGACCAAGGAGCTGGTGGTGGATTTCAGGAGACAGAGCAGAGAACACACACCCATCACCATCGACAAGACACCTGTGGAGCGGGTAAACAACTTTAAGTTCCTCGGCGTTCACATCACCGAGGATCTCACATGGTCCACTCACACAGATGCAGTGCTGAAGAAGGCACATCAGCGCCTCTTCTTCCTGAGACGGCTGAGGAAGTTAGGAATGAGCCCCAGCATCCTCAGATCCTTCTACACCTGCACTGTGGAGAGCATCCTGACCGGCTGCATCACCGCCTGGTTTGGAAACAGCACCGCTGGCAACCGCAGAGCTCTGCAAAGGGTTGTGCGAACTGCCCGCCACATTGTTGGAAGTGAGCTTCCCTCCCTCCAGGACATCTACACCAGGCGGTGTATAAGGAAAGCCAGGAGGATCATCAAGGACTCCAGCCATCCATCCCACAGACTGCTCTCTCTGCTGCCCTCAGGGAGACGTCTCCGCAGCATCCGATCCCGCACTAGCCGACTGAGGGACAGCTTTTTCCCTCAGGCTATCAGGCAAATGAACAGTCAGAACTAACTCACCCTACATCACACTCCCACTCACACATCATGCCATGCATTGCACTTTACCGCCGTTCACTGGACTACACGCACACACTGCAATAATACAACCTATCTGCTATCACTGGATACCATACAATGCACATCCACGACATTGCATATGTATAATCTGTCGATGCCCAAATCCCAAAGGCCCAATTAAACGTTAGTTGGGCCTCTAAATCATCGGCTCTCGCTGAAGGAATCGCTGTCCTAGCAGGGAAAAGGAATTCAAGCACAGGGCAGCGCGTCTCTATTCTCAGCAATGACCTACATGTGCTGCGTCTCTTATCGCCGGCACAGCTCCGGCACACGTCT
>CM041808.1:1473690-1488690 GCA_023376895.1 Aspiorhynchus laticeps
TCGGAGTGGATTCGTGAATCTTTTGATTCAGATCGGCACTTCGGAGTGGATTCGTGAATCTTTTGATTCAGATCGGCACTTCGGAACGGATTCGTGAATCTTTTGATTCAGATCGGCCGGGCACTTCGGAGTGGATTCGTGAATCTTTTGATTCAGATCGGCACTTCGGAGTGGATACGTGAATCTTTTGATTCAGATCGGCACTTCGGAACGGATTCGTGAATCTTTTGATTCAGATCGGCACTTCGGAACGGATTCGAGAATCTTTTGATTCAGATCGGCACTTCGGAACGGATTCGATTCAGATCGGCACTTCGGAACGGATTCGTGAATCTTTTGATTCAGATCGGCCGGGCACTTCGGAGTGGATTCGTGAATCTTTTGATTCAGATCGGCACTTCGGAGTGGATTCGTGAATCTTTTGATTCAGATCGGCACTTCGGAACGGATTCGTGAATCTTTTGATTCAGATCGGCACTTCGGAACGGATTCGTGAATCTTTTGATTCAGATCGGCCGGGCACTTCGGAGTGGATTCGTGAATCGTTTGATTCAGATCGGCACTTCGGAATGGATTCGAGAATCTTTTGATTCAGATCGGCACTTCGGAACGGATTCGTGAATCTTTTGATTCAGATCGGCACTTCGGAGCAGATTCGCAAATATTTTGATTCAGATCGGCACTTCAGACCGGATTTGAGAATCTTTGGCAAATCTTTTGATTCAAAACATTCGTACAAAACATCAAACCAGTTATAAAAAGGCAGTTATAAAAAGAAAGTATACACACATACAAATCCCTTAAGAAAATTAACAATGGTTTTATTATAGTAGCTAAAAGTGTAGTAACCATGATTTTATTTGAGAATCTTTGTCGAATCTTTTGATTCAGATCGGCACTTCGGAGCAGATTCGCAAATCTTTTGATTCAGATCGGCACTTCAGACCTGATTTGAGAATCTTTGGCAAATCTTTTGATTCAGATCGGCACTTCGGAGCAGATTCGCAAATCTTTTGATTCAGATCGGCACGTCAGAGCAGATTCGACAATCTTTTGATTCAGATCGGCACTTCAGACCGGATTCGTGAATCTTTGGCGAATCTTTTGATTCAGTTCGGCACTTCGGAGCGGATTCGTGAATCTTTTGATTCAGATCGGCACTTCGGAACGGATTCGAGAATCTTTTGATTCAGATCGGCACTTCGGAACCGATTCGTGAATCTTTTGATTCAGATCGGCACTTCGGAACGGATTCGAGAATCTTTGGCGAATCTTTTGATTCAGATCGGCGCTTCAGACCTGATTTGAGAATCTTTGGCGAATCTTTTGATTCAGATCGGCACTTCGGAGCGGATTTGTGAATCTTTTGATTCAGATTGGCACTTCGGAGTGGATTTGTGAATCTTTTGATTCAGATCGGCACTTCGGAATGGATTCGAGAATCTTTTGATTCAGATCGGCACTTCGGAACGGATTCGAGAATCTTTTGATTCAGATCGGCACTTCGGACCGGATTGGCGAATCTTTTGATTCAGATTGGCACTTCGGAGTGGATTTGTGAATCTTTTGATTCAGATCGGCACTTCGGAGTGGATTTGTGAATCTTTTGATTCAGATCGGCACTTCGGAACGGATTCGAGAATCTTTTGATTCAGATCGGCACTTCGGAACGGATTCGATTCAGATCGGCACTTCGGAACGGATTCGTGAATCTTTTGATTCAGATCGGCCGGGCACTTCGGAGTGGATTCGTGAATCTTTTGATTCAGATCGGCACTTCGGAGTGGATTCGTGAATCTTTTGATTCAGATCGGCACTTCGGAACGGATTCGTGAATCTTTTGATTCAGATCGGCACTTCGGAACGGATTCGTGAATCTTTTGATTCAGATCGGCCGGGCACTTCGGAGTGGATTCGTGAATCGTTTGATTCAGATCGGCACTTCGGAATGGATTCGAGAATCTTTTGATTCAGATCGGCACTTCGGAACGGATTCGTGAATCTTTTGATTCAGATCGGCACTTCGGAGCAGATTCGCAAATATTTTGATTCAGATCGGCACTTCAGACCGGATTTGAGAATCTTTGGCAAATCTTTTGATTCAAAACATTCGTACAAAACATCAAACCAGTTATAAAAAGGCAGTTATAAAAAGAAAGTATACACACATACAAATCCCTTAAGAAAATTAACAATGGTTTTATTATAGTAGCTAAAAGTGTAGTAACCATGATTTTATTTGAGAATCTTTGTCGAATCTTTTGATTCAGATCGGCACTTCAGACCTGATTTGAGAATCTTTGGCAAATCTTTTGATTCAGATCGGCACTTCGGAGCAGATTCGCAAATCTTTTGATTCAGATCGGCACGTCAGAGCAGATTCGACAATCTTTTGATTCAGATCGGCACTTCAGACCGGATTCGTGAATCTTTGGCGAATCTTTTGATTCAGTTCGGCACTTCGGAGCGGATTCGTGAATCTTTTGATTCAGATTGGCACTTCGGAGTGGATTTGTGAATCTTTTGATTCAGATCGGCACTTCGGAATGGATTCGAGAATCTTTTGATTCAGATCGGCACTTCGGAACGGATTCGAGAATCTTTTGATTCAGATCGGCACTTCGGACCGGATTGGCGAATCTTTTGATTCAGATTGGCACTTCGGAGTGGATTTGTGAATCTTTTGATTCAGATCGGCACTTCGGAGTGGATTTGTGAATCTTTTGATTCAGATCGGCACTTCGGAACGGATTCGAGAATCTTTTGATTCAGATCGGCACTTCGGAACGGATTCGATTCAGATCGGCACTTCGGAACGGATTCGTGAATCTTTTGATTCAGATCGGCCGGGCACTTCGGAGTGGATTCGTGAATCTTTTGATTCAGATCGGCACTTCGGAGTGGATTCGTGAATCTTTTGATTCAGATCGGCACTTCGGAACGGATTCGTGAATCTTTTGATTCAGATCGGCACTTCGGAACGGATTCGTGAATCTTTTGATTCAGATCGGCCGGGCACTTCGGAGTGGATTCGTGAATCGTTTGATTCAGATCGGCACTTCGGAATGGATTCGAGAATCTTTTGATTCAGATCGGCACTTCGGAACGGATTCGTGAATCTTTTGATTCAGATCGGCACTTCGGAGCAGATTCGCAAATATTTTGATTCAGATCGGCACTTCAGACCGGATTTGAGAATCTTTGGCAAATCTTTTGATTCAAAACATTCGTACAAAACATCAAACCAGTTATAAAAAGGCAGTTATAAAAAGAAAGTATACACACATACAAATCCCTTAAGAAAATTAACAATGGTTTTATTATAGTAGCTAAAAGTGTAGTAACCATGATTTTATTTGAGAATCTTTGTCGAATCTTTTGATTCAGATCGGCACTTCAGACCTGATTTGAGAATCTTTGGCAAATCTTTTGATTCAGATCGGCACTTCGGAGCAGATTCGCAAATCTTTTGATTCAGATCGGCACGTCAGAGCAGATTCGACAATCTTTTGATTCAGATCGGCACTTCAGACCGGATTCGTGAATCTTTGGCGAATCTTTTGATTCAGTTCGGCACTTCGGAGCGGATTCGTGAATCTTTTGATTCAGATCGGCACTTCGGAACGGATTCGAGAATCTTTTGATTCAGATCGGCACTTCGGAACCGATTCGTGAATCTTTTGATTCAGATCGGCACTTCGGAACGGATTCGAGAATCTTTGGCGAATCTTTTGATTCAGATCGGCGCTTCAGACCTGATTTGAGAATCTTTGGCGAATCTTTTGATTCAGATCGGCACTTCGGAGCGGATTTGTGAATCTTTTGATTCAGATTGGCACTTCGGAGTGGATTTGTGAATCTTTTGATTCAGATCGGCACTTCGGAACGGATTCGAGAATCTTTTGATTCAGATCGGCACTTCGGAACGGATTCGTGAATCTTTTGATTCAGATCGGCACTTCGGAACGGATTCGTGAATCTTTTGATTCAGATCGGCACTTCGGAACGGATTCGAGAATCTTTTGATTCAGATCGGCACTTCGGAACGGATTCGAGAATCTTTTGATTCAGATCGCCACTTCGGAACGGATTCGTGAATCTTTTGATTCAGATCGGCACTTCGGAGCAGATTCGCAAATCTTTTGATTCAGATCGGCACTTCAGAGCGGATTTGTGAATCATTATTTAGAGCGGGACTTCGGAGTGCGTATCTTGAAATATTTTTCTGATTTCTTTCTTAAGTTTTATTTATCAAACCGTACAAAACATCAAACCAGTTATAAAAAGGCAGTTATAAAAAGAAAGTATACACACATACAAATCCCTTAAGAAAATTAACAATGGTTTTATTATAGTAGCTAAAAGTGTAGTAACCATGATTTTTACTTGGGTAGTAAAAACATGTTTAATTTTCATAAGGTTAACAAAAAACAAACAAACAAACAAAAAGTAATAAATTTACAACTTAAGAGGACACACATATAGAAATGCGGTTTCCACTGATTTTGGATGAACAGAACTTTGGATAGTTTCCATATGCTCATCTAGATCAACCCTGAGTAAAGAAAAGAGAGATTTAGATCCAGATTTGTGTTTATGTATGTGAAACATAGCTTGCAGTAAACACAAAATAAGTTACATTTTGCTACATTCTCCTTTAAGTAGTAAAACAATTCAAAGAAAGCATCTTTAAAACTGCTTCTGTTGTGTCGTTTGTTTTACATAATCAGAATTGTGTATTATTGTTAATAAAATAAAAAGCTCTCTTTATGAATTATGAGTATGGTAGCTACCATAGCTATAAATGAAGACTTTAGATGATGTGAAACTGTGGTCAAAAGTCTATCATAAATGTGAAAATGTTGGGGTAGTTGTCTGCTATGTTCCCACCAATGTCAAAATCAATGCTTCGCCCTAGTTCTAATCTCATATTATAACATGAGTGTCTGATATGACACACAGAATATGATCAGCAGCTTCACTGTGTCCACTAGAGGCCGCTGAAGCACACTTGACAAAAGATCAGTTTCTATTAAGATATGCAAATGAGAGGCGTGTGAAAGGTCATAACCCCCCACAGATCCTTCATTAAACAACTGCATTCATTTCATAGCATTATCCCAAAAAGAGAAGTAGACTGCATACATTAATGCAAGAGATCTTGATATCGTTGCCATATGTGACCTTGGAGCACAAAACCAGTCATAAGGGTCAATTTTATGAAATTGAGATGTATACATCATCTGAAAGGTGAATAAATGAGCTTTCCATTGATGTGTGGTTTGTTATGATCGGACAATATTTGAAAATCTAGAATCTGAGGGTGCAAAAAAATCAAAATATTGAGAAAATCACCTTTAAAGTTGTTCAAATGAAGTTCTTAGCAATGCATATTATTAATCAAAAATTAAGTGTGCAGTAGGTAATTTACTAAATATCTTCATGGAACATGATCTTAATATCCTAATGATTTTTGGCATAAAAGAAAAATCAATAATTTTGACCCATACAATGTATTGTTGTCTATTGCTTCAAATATACCTGTGTTACTTATGACTGCTTTTGTGCTGCAGGGACACATATGGTGCTGTTTTCACAGTTTTGCGAGAGTACAAGGAAATGGAATGCAGCAGTGCAACACGAATGATGTAAAGTGCAGAAAATAAAAAGATTATGTAAACTTTTCCAGTCCTCTTTGGCTTGCTCACAAGGCACTATTTTCTGTAAAGCTGCTCTGATGCAATAAATACTAGGAAAGTGCACAAACTCCACTTAATTTACAGTATTTCAGGTGTGATTGATCAATTACTAGCTGAGTTCCAGACTGCTTAGTGTTAAATATGGCTGTGTTCAATTGAGTAAATATTTTAAAAGTATATTAGTATGATTGTGTTGTTGTCGCTGTGTTGTGATCAGGTAGACACACATTAATCAACATCACATTTGGCAAGGTGACTAATGAGCTCTCAAGTTTGTTCCCAAGTTGGGAGTCACTGCAGTATAATTAAATGGTGGATCCGTGCTGAGGTTATACACGAATAAGAGAGGACGTCCCTGATATCTGCACTGTCATTTTCCTATTTTCCTATAGTAATCTCCACACTGATGTCAGCATTGACACTGAGGACAAATCATCTAAAAACTCATTAATACCAGAGATGATCACTGAATTTTGATCATTCTGACTCAAGACTCAAGTTAACGAGGGCCACCCATGGGTTCGATTCAGAGAATCGCATTGCATACAAGCATACATTGCATATATTTTTTCAATTAATGCATTAAACTGAAAAAAAATTCAATCATGCATTGCATATATTTTTCAATTAATGCACTAAACTGAAAAAATGTTCAACCATGCATTGCATATATTTTTTTTCAATTAATGCATTAAACTGAAAAAAAATTCAATCATGCATTGCATATATTTTTCAATTAATGCACTAAACTGAAAAAATGTTCAACCATGCATTGCATATATTTTTTCAATTAATGCACTAAACTGAAAAAATGTTCAATCATGCATTGCATATATTTTTTCAATGAATGCATTAAACTGAAAAAATGTTCAACCATGCATTGCATATATTTTTTCAATTAATGCACTAAACTGAAAAAATGTTCAATCATGCATTGCATATATTTTTTCAATTAATGCACTAAACTGAAAAAAAAAATTCAACCATGCATTGCAAACCAAGTTGGTTTGGTAAAAGTCTCACATGTAAAGACATGCATAGAAGTTTCTGAGTATCTGATTTCTGCTTCTGAATGTCTTCATTGGTTTCTTTAAGACAGTTATTGATCATCACTAAAGCATAAAACAAACAGCGATCATCCGTGTATGCTTCTTTCACTATGGGAGGTTGTTTAATGATCGGCTCTCGCAGCAGCTGAAATTTCCCTTGAGATTCACAATCTTTTAGGATGATTTTTACATAGACGATATAGAAAAATTAAAGAAACTGTGCCAAAAAGATACCCACGCGCATCACACACTAATCTAATCTTTCATACATCTATTGATTTCTACAGTCGCGTGGCAGATGAAAATAAAAGAAACTGGCCAATCCATATTATCTATCATACGCATGCTCAGATAACCCCAACTATTGCTGTAAAATGCGTGTAATATTAATGTTCTCAGTTTACAGAGGTTTTATGCACACTGTTGGTGTTTGTTTAGCCTCATCTCTGCATTCTAATTACTCACATCTGCATGCAAACAGCAGCTCGGATCGGACGTCATCTGAGATCATCCTCAGCAAGATCAGTGTTTGTGTGTGAGACAGACTCTTTTGTGCTGAACTCTCCATGTCTGCTCAGCATATTGCTTAAGGGTCTATTGACGTGTCTATTGATGAATCCGCCAGCCTCTCTCACTCAGCCATCACTCATTCTAAACAATGTTCCATTTAATTGTCTATTAAATGTATGTGACTCCATAGGCATTCAATGACCCAAGAGACTACGAAATATATGTTTTATAGGTACCCAGTAGGCCATTTGTTTCTTAGTTTCAGTCTTCAGATTGCCACTGATTCAATAGCTTGCTGTTATTAGTCAATACAGCACTACATTTTCATTAATCAGATATTGAATTGGCCATCTTAAGTGGATTGTTCACCCAAAAAGATAATTCTATCATCATTCACTTGCTCTCATGTCACTCCAAACCTGATTTTTTGTCCATATAATGGCAGTCTATGGGCTCCAGTGTTGTTTGGTTCCCAGTGTTCTTCAAAATATCTTCATGTTCCACAGAAGAAAGAGAGGCATACAAGTTTGGAACAACATGAGGGACAGTAAATGATGACTGAATGATCATGATCTCTTTTTTCTCCCACATATGTCCTGGCTGGGATTTCTAAATTGCCTAAAATGTGGGTTTTGGCTTTTATCTCCTGTTGACAGTCTCTCTGTAGTCTTTATATATTATATGTACGTGCATTTAATTTGCTTTGGCTGTTATCTGTAGATTCCATATAGTCTCCCATGCCACGATTGGTTGGTTATGTACAATACCCGCATGCTACTGGTTAAACTACTTTTAAGTCATTACCTCCACCAAGCATGAAAACAATAGGAACACAAAGCCAAAACCTGGACATTTTATACAATATGGAAATCCTGGCTAGGATATGTCCAAAAAACTAACACTAGCTCTATTCTTTATGTATTCTATCTATTTGCTTTCTCTTTATTTATTATACAATTAATAAAAAGCAAAAAAGAAAGGCCTCTAACACTAGCTTGCTCTATTCCTTTCCTATTCTATCTGTTTTCTTTTTATTTATTATATAATTGATTGCTACGTGTAGTGCATTAAGCTGACTGAGACTTGTTATAGCACTTGCATATCATTGTTGATTTTGATTTCTTCCATTGTCCTCATTTGGATAAAAGCGTCTGCTAAATGACTAAATGTAAATGTAATGTAAATGTCCAAGAGAATGTAGGGTCAAATCCATACCATCTCCTTAACACAAGTAGATCAGTTTTCCTTTATGTGTGTTTGTTGCAGTTTTGAGATTGAAATGATTGTGCCTATAGTTTCAATGTAAATGTTCACTTCACATTCCCTTTTGCTATCCCATTGCCTTAGCTAGTTTACTCCAGTTAGTTGTTTACATCGTCACTTTGAATGTTCTTCAATTCTTCACTTTAGTTCAGCTGCACTTGGCTCTGATGTTCCATTAAACTACACACAAACCAGCAGCTTGTAGCCTATAGTTTAATCTAAAACATAGAGACATCATCAACCGGTCATACTGCCCACACAGAGCCGGCTCTAACACTGTAAACAACAACTCCAACGAGGAATCGATTTATGGAACTCAAGTTCTGCCCCACATCCCGTCCATCACGTGGCATCATGATCAATGGCCTGCTTTACAGAGCAACTGACCTGGAAAGTTAACCAGGACTCACATATGAAAGGTTTGTTTGTCTCCACCGGGAAAGATTGTGTTTTCACCTTTGTGTCCATATTTAGAAAGCTGACCGCTGCATGTTTTAACAGCAGTATGCATTTGTCCCTGCAGAGCTGAGAGAGCGTTTGAGAAAGTGTGAGCCGCTCGTCATGGGTGGTAAATGCATCTAGGGCGACTGTGCGATCGAGGATCGGGGCTTTAAAGCCCAGCTCATCATGGTCCAGTTTTCTACACACACCAATAATGGAGGCGAAAATGCAGAACGGCTCATCGAAAACTGGAAGAAGGGTTACGGTCAACGGGACGGTGTCCACGCTAAAGAGGCAGCCGAGGACGGCGTCTGGAAGGCAGGAGCGCGGCTACTGTTCGTCCACGGCTTCTTGTCCGGTGTTCTCGGGATGCCAGAGCGACCTGGATGAAGCCTGGATGAATCCATCCAGCCTTTCCTCGCCTACCCTGCACAAGCCTGGTTCCACCTCCAATCTAAAGGGCTCCATCTCCAGCCTGCAAGGCTCCCTGTCGAGCCTAAAGGGTTCGGTGACCAGCCTCAAGAGCTTTCCGACCTCCTCGACTCTGCGGAGCTCCGGCCCAAACCTGCGGAGCTCCAGCCCAAGCCTCCGGAGCTCCAGCCCAAGCCTCCGGAGCTCCAGCCCAAGCCTGCGGAGCTCCAGTGAGGACGACAGCTGGGACACCAACAGCTGGAGCTCCGGAGCCACTTGTCTGCTGCGCAGCTCTATTAAGCAGCACAGCGAGGAGGTTTTCCGGGTGCGTGCCGGCTCTGCAAGTCGACCCGAAGGTACGAGCGATTCCGAAACGGGCTACCAGAACTCCGACAGTTGCCAGGGCAGTGTGATGGGATCTGAGAGCCAGGAGGGAGCGGAGCAGGACAAGGATTCGTCGTCGAGTCAGGGAACCTCCGCTGCTTCAATGCCGTCATCCAACTTAGAGCTGAAGATTGAAGAGAAGCTCAAGTTTTCTCAGTTTCTTGACGAGGTATCATGTAGGGTCCTGAACCCTGAGTGTCTGCAAGCCTTCGGAGCGCCTATCCGTCAGAAGGAGCCACAAACATTGTCTCTCCCATGCCTAAACCCAACCCCGGTTTCCAGTCCATGGTTTGGTTCCAGTGCCTGTGATTCCAGGGACAGTAACGTGTACAAGTGGGCCAAGTGCATGCCGAGCTGCAAGATTCTGGACGCCAGCGAAACCCTGAGAAGAACGCAAGAGGAGATGGAAATGTTAGGAAGGACCTACCTAGAGACTGACATAGACCGAGTGAGGAGGGAAGATGAAGAGAGCTCCACGCTTTCACGAGACGTGGAAAAGAGAACCTTACAGCTGAGTGGCGAATCTTCTCGCAGATGCCCGAGGCCTGTTTCGAAGCGGTCAGACGGAGCACCGCAGCCACCGTACCGAACCACCTCGCTCCCGCGACCTGCTGTGAGCGCCGATATGGTGAGTGGTAATTCCACTTATAATGTTATCAAGATTTTTACATCTAATTTAGAAGTAATAGGCTATTTTCTGTGCTGTTTTTAACCCCCCTCATCAGAACACTCTGTTTGAATAGGCGTGGAGGATTGTAGACTCGGAAGTAAATGCCCACTGCTGTGATTGGCTAGTTGCGTGTGTTTGAGAGCCTACATTCCTCATAGATAGACGCTGCTGTGATTTAGGTCAAAAATGCATAGATGTGACCCAGGACCACAAAAACAGTCATAGGTGTCAATTTTTCGAAATTGAGATTTATACATAATCTGAAAGCTGAATATATAATCTTTCCATTGATGTATGGTTTGTTATGATAGGATAATATTTGAAAATCTGGAATCTGAGGGTGCAAAAAAATCGAAATATTGAGAAAATCACCTTTAAAGTTGTTCAAATTAAGTTCTTAGCAATGCATATTACTAATCAAAAATTAAGTTTTGATATATTTACGGTAGGTAATTTACAAAATATCTTCATGGATCATGATCTTTACTTAATATCCTAATGATTTTTGGCATAAAAGACAAATTCATAATTTTGACCCATACAATGTATTGTTGTCTATTGCTACAAATATACCTGTGTTACTTATGACTGCTTTTGTGCTACAGGGTCACATATACTCATATTGATCGATCTGTTTAACAGACAAAGCAATAGTGATCAAGTAATGAAAACAGTTACACTTGTGATGCAACATTACTGTCGGATCCAATATCGTCGCACAGCATCGTCTTTTAGTTTCAGTCTTTCTGAAAATCCAGCGTCGAATTGTGGCTTGTTTGTAAACGAATTTGCAGTAAAATGAAGTGAACAAAGGACTGAGTTCTTACTGACACGGTCTAGATCTTCATTAAAAATAAAGTTCATTCACTCTTTCCTAACGCTGGGATCAGAAGGAAGGCAATGCAAATACTGTTTTTCCACAACTTTGTCTTCATAGCATCTTTATCGTTTGGTTTCTGTGTAGACCTGCACGTTGGCCTCTCTCTTAAACTCTATATTTGCGAATCGGTGGGTGTGGCTAAACAGGCAGTGCTGTAGAATCGGTGGGCGGGGCTAAACAGGCAGTGATGTAGAATCGGTGGGCGGGGCTAAACAGGCAGTGCTGTAGAATCGGTGGGCGTGGTTAAACAGGCAGTGATGTAGAATCGGTGGGCGTGGTTAACCAGGCAGCGCTGTAGAATCAGTGGGCAGGGCTAAACAGGCAGTGATGTAGAATCGGTGGGCGGGACTAAACAGGCAGTGATGTAGAATCAGTGGGCGTGGTTAAACAGGCAGTGATGTAGAATCGGTGGGCGGGGCTAAACAGACAGCGATGTAGAATCGGTGGGCGGGGCTAAACAGGCAGCGCTGTAGAATCGGTGGGTGGGGCTAAACAGACAGCGATGTAGAATCAGTGGGCGGGGCTAAACAGGCAGCGCTGTAGAATCGGTGGGTGGGGCTAAACAGGCAGCGCTGTAGAATCGGTGGGCGGGGCTAAACAGGCAGCGCTGTAGAATCGGTGGGCGGGGCTAAACAGGCAGTGATGTAGAATCGGTGGGCGTGGTTAAACAGGCAGCGCTGTAGAATCGGTGGGCAGGGCTAAACAGGCAGTGATGTAGAATCGGTGGGTGTGGCTAAACAGGCAGTGATGTAGAATCGGTGGGCGGGGCTAAACAGGCAGCGCTGTAGAATTGGTGGGCGGGGCTAAACAGGCAGCGCTGTAGAATTGGTGGGCTGGGCTAAACAGACAGCGATGTAGAATCGGTGGGTGGGGCTAAACAGACAACGATGTAGAATCGGTGGGCGGGGCTAAAGAGACAGTGCTGTAGAATCGGTGGGCGGGGCTAAACAGACAGTGATGTTGATGATCTTCCGTGGAGGCGGGGTTTATCCACACTATTACATCATAGAGTAGAGCATTCCACAAGCTGTGGTTTTGGCAGACTGCCTTCAATATAAGCTGTTTTTAGACTAGCGACAAAGTATTGAGTTCTAAAACTTACAGGATGTTTCTAATAGTACAATGACCTCTTGATGAAGGGAATTTTGGTTTCTCAGTTCATGACTCCTTTAAAAGGTTTTTGAAGCAAAGAAAGATGGGAGTACACGGATGTCTTGAGACAGAGCATTTCACAACAACAAAAGTCCTGGCACCCATAGTGACTAAACCAAATTTAGGAGTCATTAACAATCCGGCACTAGATGATCTTAAGGAGTGATTCATTCATTCATTCATACTTTCTAAGGGAGCTGGTTTGGATTCTTCTGCTGTATTGATATGACAAGTCACCAAATGCAAGTCACTAGACTTAATAAAATATATTGTCCTTTAAAACAATGTGCAATGCATCTTATCAAAGATTATTTTGAGGTCAGAGGAGTAATCGAGACCATCGCTGCTCTGTGACACCACTTATTAAAAATACAACAGCGTTTCCTATTATTCACACTGAAGCTGCCGCTGTCTGGACACACTTCTCTCATCTGCCGGGGAACAGCAGACATATTAATAATTCATTTGATCTTTTTTGTATGGAAGTGCTCCTTCTCAAATGCCAATCATAAAGGCTGTGTAGTGCTAAAACAATAGAAACAACATGAATTGTGGATCGAGTAACTGCCATAGCAACTGTGTTTCTGAATGGAAGAAGAAGAATCTCCCTGTTGCATTACAGACAGTGAGACCAAACTGAAGCAAAGCATTGTGAGTCTGGGCTGATTCAGCTCTGGTGGGCGGATTTCTCACATCTTCTGGATAATAGTGTGTGCGTGACGGGATTTTATCGCTCAGAAATAAATGCATTAAGGAAACAGAATGATGGGCTTTCATCTGTGATCAGAGCTACTCAGTGTTTGTGAATATAGTGGATTGTTGCCATATGACAGTTTTGGTTTGTGTGTTATGAAGACATTCTGCAATGCTGCTCGAGGTGTGAATGCACTGAAACTGCTGAACGACGGTGTGTGTGTGTGTGTGTGTGTGTGTGTACCTGGTTTTCTCTACATTATAGGAGCCAAATGTCCACACAAGGATAGTGATACCAGTAAATGTTGACCTTGTCAGGACATTGTTTTGTTCCCCTTGAGGAAACAAGCTTATAAATCATACAGAATGAAGTGTTTTGAGAATCTGAAAATGCCTTGAGTGTTTTCTGTTGTCCTTTTGCATTATTGACACACTATTTTCATATTTAATACTGTAAAGCTGCTAAAACAACACACAGATAATAAAAAATAAGATGTGAATAAAATATACATATATACAGGTATATATATATATAAATTAACCACAAAATAAAAAAATAATAATAAAAAAAATTATAAAAAAAATGGTATGCATAGGTGTGGTATAGACAAAATAGAATAGAAATAGAATAAAAAATAAGAAATAAGATGTATTTATTTATATAAGTAAAGGTGACTTGACTTTAGTTTTGTGTGAGGGGTAGGTTTAGGGTAAGGAGATAGAAAATACAGTTTGTACAGTAGAAACACCACTACGCCTATGGAATGAACCCATAAAACATGGAACATAACATGTGTGTGTGTGTGTGTGTGTGTGAGTGTGTGTGCATGTGTGTGTGTGTGAGTGTGTGTGTGTGAGTGTGTGTGCATGTGTGTGTGTGTGTGTGTGTGTGTGTGTGTGCATGTGCATGTGTGTGTGTGTGTGCATGTGTGTGTGTGTGTGTGTGTGTGTGTGTGTGTGTGTGTGTGTGTGTGTGTGTGGGCGGGTTTATGTGGTTTATGAGGACACAAATTTGTATAATAACATGGGTATGACAGAGGTATTACAATATGAAGGTGGTTTATGAGGACACTGCCTATGTCCCCGTAATTCAAAAGGCTTAAAAAACATACTAAATGGTGTTTTTTTGAAAATCTAAAGATGCACACAGTCTCCTGTGAGGGCTAAGTTTAGGTGTAGGGTAGGTGTAGGGCAATAGCACATACAGTTTGTTCAGTATAAAAACCATTACGCCTATGGAGAGTCCCCATAAACCACAAAAACCAACATGTGTGTGTGTGTGTGTGTGTGTGTGTGTGTGTGTGCATGTGTGTGTGAAGCCGTGTGTTTACATTGCTGTAGCTGCATTATGAAATTATATCATTGACATATTCCATTTCTTTATTTACAGATTATTACTGACTTTCCTCAGATTCTGTGTTGAATGAGTTTCTAATAGTTACTCTCTGCACGTCCTTTCTTTCATAATATGCAAATTAGTGCTGTCAAACGATTAATCGTGATTAATCGCATCCAAAATAAAAGATTTTGTTTACATTATATATGTATGTGTACAGTGTTTATTTATTATGTATATATAAATACACACACACGCATGTATATATTTAAGAAAAATATGTTATCTTTATATATTAAATATATTTATAATATAATAATATAAATATATAAATGTATATACATGTATATATTTTCAAACTATATACTGTATGTGTGTGTATTTATATATACATAATAAATAAACACCGTACACATACATATATAATGTAAACAAAAACTTTTATTTTGGATGCGATTAATCACGATTAATCGTTTGAGAGCACTAATGCAAATACGTCGAGAGCTGGTCTT
>CM041808.1:1496190-1501190 GCA_023376895.1 Aspiorhynchus laticeps
TGTTTCTGCAGCTGATGACGTGATCTGTCTGTGTTTCTGCAGCTGATGACGCGATCCGTCTGTGTTTCTGCAGCTGATGACGTGATATGTCTGTGTTTCTGCAGCTGATGACGTGATCTGTCTGTGTTTCTGCAGCTGATGACGCGATCCGTCTGTGTTTCTGCAGCTGATGACGTGATCCGTCTGTGTTTCTGCAGCTGATGACGTGATCCGTCTGTGTTTCTGTAGCTGATGACGTGATCCGTCTGTGTTTCTGCAGCTGATGACGTGATCCGTCTGTGTTTCTGCAGCTGATGACGCGATCCGTCTGTGTTTCTGCAGCTGATGACGTGATCCGTCTGTGTTTCTGCAGCTGATGACGTGATCCGTCTGTGTTTCTGCAGCTGATGACGTGATCTGCATGTGTTTCTGCAGCTGATCACGTGATCCGTCTGTGTTTCTGCAGCTGATGACGTGATCTGTCTGTGTTTCTGCAGCTGATGACGTGATCCGTCTGTGTTTCTGCAGCTGATGACGTGATCCGTCTGTGTTTCTGCAGCTGATGACGTGATCCGTCTGTGTTTCTGTAGCTGATGACGTGATCCGTCTGTGTTTCTGCAGCTGATGACGTGATCCGTCTGTGTTTCTGCAGCTGATGACGTGATCCGTCTGTGTTTCTGCAGCTGATGACGTGATCCGTCTGTGTTTCTGCAGCTGATGACGTGATCCGTCTGTGTTTCTGCAGCTGATGACGTGATCCGTCTGTGTTTCTGCAGCTGATGACGTGATCTGCATGTGTTTCTGCAGCTGATCACGTGATCCGTCTGTGTTTCTGCAGCTGATGACGTGATCTGTCTGTGTTTCTGCAGCTGATGACGTGATCCGTCTGTGTTTCTGCAGCTGATGACGTGATCCGTCTGTGTTTCTGCAGCTGATGACGTGATCCGTCTGTGTTTCTGTAGCTGATGACGTGATCCGTCTGTGTTTCTGCAGCTGATGACGCGATCCGTCTGTGTTTCTGCAGCTGATGACGTGATCCGTCTGTGTTTCTGCAGCTGATGACGCGATCCGTCTGTGTTTCTGCAGCTGATGACGCGATCCGTCTGTGTTTCTGCAGCTGATGACGTGATCCGTCTGTGTTTCTGCAGCTGATGACGTGATCCGTCTGTGTTTCTGCAGCTGATGACGCGATCCGTCTGTGTTTCTGCAGCTGATGACGTGATCCGTCTGTGTTTCTGTAGCTGATGACGTGATCCGTCTGTGTTTCTGCAGCTGATGACGTGATCCGTCTGTGTTTCTGCAGCTGATGACGTGATCTGCATGTGTTTCTGCAGCTGATGACGTGATCCGTCTGTGTTTCTGCAGCTGATGACGCGATCCGTCTGTGTTTCTGCAGCTGATGACGTGATCCGTCTGTGTTTCTGCAGCTGATGACGTGATCCGTCTGTGTTTCTGTAGCTGATGACGTGATCCGTCTGTGTTTCTGCAGCTGATGACGTGATCCGTCTGTGTTTCTGCAGCTGATGACGTGATCCGTCTGTGTTTCTGCAGCTGATGACGTGATCTGCATGTGTTTCTGCAGCTGATGACGTGATCCGTCTGTGTTTCTGCAGCTGATGACGTGATCCGTCTGTGTTTCTGTAGCTGATGACGTGATCCGTCTGTGTTTCTGTAGCTGATGACGTGATCCGTCTGTGTTTCTGCAGCTGATGACGTGATCCGTCTGTGTTTCTGCAGCTGATGACGTGATCCGTCTGTGTTTCTGCAGCTGATGACGTGATCCGTCTGTGTTTCTGCAGCTGATGACGTGATCCGTCTGTGTTTCTGCAGCTGATGACGTGATCCGTCTGTGTTTCTGCAGCTGATGACGTGATCCGTCTGTGTTTCTGTAGCTGATGACGTGATCCGTCTGTGTTTCTGCAGCTGATGACGTGATCCGTCTGTGTTTCTGCAGCTGATGACGTGATCCGTCTGTGTTTCTGCAGCTGATGACATGATCCGTCTGTGTTTCTGCAGCTGATGACGTGATCCGTCTGTGTTTCTGTAGCTGATGACATGATCCGTCTGTGTTTCTGTAGCTGATGACGTGATCCGTCTGTGTTTCTGCAGCTGATGACGTGATCCGTCTGTGTTTCTGCAGCTGATGACGTGATCCGTCTGTGTTTCTACAGCTGGTTGCAGGAGGAGGATCTGCGCAGACGTCTCGGGTGCAGCACACACAGACTGCAGCAGCTGCAGAGCGAGTTCCAGTCGACGCGTCAGTATCTGGAGACGGAGCTGCGACGAGCTCAAGAGAAACTGGACAAGTTCACAGAGAAACTGAGCAGGTCTGACAAACACAGACACTCAATCAACCAGATGAGCGAATAAAATATTGTGTATTACATCTTTGGTTCCCCAAAAAACTGAAAAGAAAAGAACCACTTGTTTCTTACCGTGAAGAACATTTTGATAATCTAAATACTCTTTTTAACATGATAAAGTCCAATGGAAAAGTTCATTCTACACTGCAAAAATGATTTTCTTCCTTAGTATTTTAGTCTTGTTTTCTAGTATAAATATCTACAAATTCTGGAATTAAGATGCGTTTACTTGACAAGTAACATGACTCAAGATATTATGTCTTGTTTTATGAAACAAATATCCAAATTTTGTTAGTTTTTGCTTTAAACAAGTAAAAATATCTGCTAATGGGGTAAGAAAAATAATCTTGTTTAGCCTTTGAATTAAGATGATTTTTTTTTACACCATTGGCAGATATTTTTACTTGTTTTAAGCAAAAAAAAATTGATAATATTTTCAGAAAACAAGACATAATATCTTGAGTCATGTTACTTGTCAAGTAAACGCATCTTAATTCCAGAGTTTGTAGATATTTATACTAGAAAACACAAAGATACTAAGGAAGAAAATATTTTTTTTTGCAGTGTGAAGGACCTTTATTTTTAATCTTTTTAAGCTTTATGTTCATCAATTTGAAACAAGTTCAATTCAGCTATTTCTACAAAAGGCAGCAATGTTGTTGTTTAGATTGAGTCAATTCAGTTTAATGCTATTGTTGATTTTGCAAAATTATGACCCTGGAGCACAAAAGCAGTCATAAGTAACACAGGTATATTTGTAGCAATAGACAACAATACATTGTATGGGTCAAAATTATCCATTTTTCTTTTATGCCAAAAATCATTAGGATATTAAGATCATGTTCCATGAAGATATTTTGTACCGTAAATATATCAAAACGTAATTTTTGATTAGTAATATGCATTGCTAAGAACTTCATTTGAACAACTTTAAAGGTGATTTTCTCAATATTTAGATTTTTTTGCACCCTCAGATTCCAGATTTACAAATATTGTCCTATCATAACAAACCATACATCAATGGAAAGCTATTTATTCAGCTTCAGATGATGCATACATCTCAGTTTTGAAAAAAAGACCCGTATGACTCCATACGGGTCCAGGGTCACATATGTGAGTCTAAATTAATGATGCTCAGAAACACAAGACACAAGCTTCATGATTTAACCAGATGCATCACATATGAAAGCTCAAGAGTCCAGAAACCTTCATTCTCACTATAAACTCATGACAGATGTGTGTGTTTGACTTCATCATCATCATCTTCATCATCTCTCCTGCAGGATTCAGAGCAGCTACGCGGCTCTACAGAGAATAAACCACGACACGGAGGAGAAAATCCACCGAATGGTAAGAAATCCTGATCTCAAATACATTTAAAATCCAAATACAATCTAAAAACAATTTCAAAACGGCAAAAATGATTTTCTTACTTAGTATTTTTGTCTTGTTTTCTAGTATAAATATCTAAAAATTCTTGAATCAAGATGCATTTATTTGACAAGTAAAATGACTCAAGTCTTAAGATATTATTTCTTGCTTTAAGAAAAAAAAATAGTTAGTTTTTGCTTAAAACAAGCAAAAATATCTGCCAACGGGGCAAGAAAAATAATCTTATTTAGCCTTTCAATTAAGATTATTGGATTATATTTATATTATTATTCTTTTTATTAAGTCATGTCAAGTAAATGCATGCTAATTCAATAATGTTTACATATTTATACAAGAAAAAAAGACAAAAATACTAAGTAAGAAAATCATTTTTGTAATGAATTGAAAAAGCCCCGAGTTGCATTTTTCGTTGCATCATTGATGATTAAACTCATGTTGCTTTGTTTAGATCTGAAACGCTGATGATGCTTTATCATAAATAATCACAGTAACTCTTCAGTATTTGAATATGGCAACATAATATTGCGCTCTACAATATTCCTATGAATAAATCTCTAACAGAGACTATCAGCCAATCACTGTGTATGAGCGTGCTGATGTCACCATAGCAACGAGGTAAACCCCGCCCCCTTTACTCTGAGCTTAAAGGGATAGTTCACCCAAAAATGAGAATCCTGTCATCATTTACTCATCCTCAAGTAGATCCAAACCTGTATGAATGTGTTTGTTCTGAACACAAAGGAAGATATTCTGAAGAAAGTTTGTAATCAGGCTGTTTTGGGGCACCATTGACTTCAATAGTAGGAGAAAAATACTGCTGTTTCCCTCATTCTTCAGAATATCTTCCTTTGTGTTCAGAACAAACACATTCATACAGGTTTGGATCTACTTGAGGATGAGTAAATGATGACAGGATTCTAATTTTTGGGTGTACTGTCCCTTTAAGACTTCTCTCTATTCCTCAGCACAAGTGTGTCTCAGCAGCTTTGTGAAGAGCTTTTAAGATTATTACTGCTATTTAGAAGAGCTCTTAGTGCTGAGATGATATGTTTTGTGAATATGGGCCCAGATCACACAGAACGACTCTTATACCAGATGTTTTATCACTTATCGAGAGCACCTGACGTGTTGAAGCACTTTCAGAGGAATATTGAACGCGTCGACTCTTGTTTAGTGATCAACAAGTGCTTCTCTCTGAACGACTGAACAGCAGAGATGAAGAGAGACGCAGATCAATAACCGCTCGAGCTTCTCAGCATCAGAGAA
>CM041808.1:1506190-1521190 GCA_023376895.1 Aspiorhynchus laticeps
ATCGTCTGTCAGAAGCAAGTGTTCTTTGAAGGCTCCTGACATCTAATATTTATCAGCCTCTGGCGCTGAGATCTCCGTGATGGAGCGAGCGTTTGAGGCTTGAGGAGCAGCCGGGGCTTCAGCATCCACTTGGTTTCTCTCTAGGTTCACTAGTTAGGGTGCACTCAAACGCTTCTGGTTTAGAGATAAAGGCATGCAGTTCAAGTGACTGATGGACTGGGAAGATTAACACGCTAGTTTGAGAATCATGGGTTCAGAACTTTTTTTGACATGATGTCAGTTTAACCCACTGATGACTAACTACACTAACATAATCAGTGTTCACATCAGCCGCATTCAGCTCAAATGAAATAAGACATTCGTCTGCTGTGTTTGTCAGTAAATGGCAGATGTGTAATATCAATAGATTGAATGATCATAAATTAAATCATATATGGTTTCTGCTTTTCCCGTAGGATCTGTATAGGAAAGACTGTAATTTGGCGGCTCAACTGCTCCAGTGTGGAAAATCTCCTTACGGAGCGCACAAACTGTCCGAGGTATGACTGATGCACACACACACACACACACACACACACACACACACACACACACACACACACACACACACATCACTGGTTTCTTTCTCAGAGGGAAACTCATCCTAAAAATAGCACAACCTTAAAGACAGTCAGAGGCGCAGCGAATCCTTTCCATTTTCATTCTGCAGTCGCAGGTTTCAAACCCATCGGTTTCTTTCGGTCTCTTTCTGCCGGAGGCCAGACGGGTTTCATTTGAATATAAACTCTCTCTGCTTAGTTTGATGATGGCAAAGAGAAATGCGCTGGTTTTATTGCTGACAGAGTCTGTTTACAGACACGCTCCATGTGCTGTTAATCACAGAGAGAACAGAGCGCTCTTCCCATAATGCAGCTCTGCTGCGTCCTTCTGATGGACTACAGAGGATGATGAGGCCAGATGAATGTTTTCTTCATACGATTCATCATATATGCCGTTTACATCCATCAGAGTAAAGGAAGATTCATGAGCGAATGCAGGTTTCTCAGGGAACGCAATAGTTTTGCGAGCGAATGCAAGTTTCTTGGGGAACGCAATAGTTTTGCGAGCGAATGCAAGTTTCTCGGGGAACGCAATAGTTTTGCGAGCGAATGCATGTTTCTCAGGGAACGCAATAGTTTTGTGAGTGAATGCAAGTTTCTCAGGGAACGCAATAGTTTTGTGAGCGAATGCATGTTTCTCAGGGAACGCAATAGTTTTGTGAGTGAATGCAAGTTTCTCAGGGAACGCAATAGTTTTGTGAGTGAATGCATGTTTCTCAGGGAACGCAATAGTTTTGTGAGTGAATGCAAGTTTCTCAGGGAACGCAATAGTTTTGTGAGTGAATGCAAGTTTCTCAGGGAACGCAATAGTTTTGTGAGCGAATGCATGTTTCTCAGGGAACGCAATAGTTTTGTGAGCGAATGCATGTTTCTCAGGGAACGCAATAGTTTTGTGAGCGAATGCATGTTTCTCAGGGAACGCAATAGTTTTGTGAGTGAATGCACGTTTCTCAGGGAACGCAATAGTTTTGTGAGCGAATGCATGTTTCTCAGGGAACGCAATAGTTTTGCGAGCGAATGCATGTTTCTCAGGGAACGCAATAGTTTTGTGAGTGAATGCAAGTTTCTCAGGGAACGCAATAGTTTTGTGAGCGAATGCATGTTTCTCAGGGAACGCAATAGTTTTGTGAGCGAATGCAAGTTTCTCAGGGAACGCAATAGTTTTGCGAGGGAATGCAAGTTTCTCAGGGAACGCAATAGTTTTGCGAGTGAATGCAAGTTTCTCAGGGAACGCAATAGTTTTGTGAGCGAATGCATGTTTCTCAGGGAACGCAATAGTTTTGTGAGCGAATGCATGTTTCTCAGGGAACGCAATAGTTTTGCGAGTGAATGCAAGTTTCTCAGGGAACGCAATAGTTTTGCGAGCGAATGCAAGTTTCTCGGGGAACGCAATAGTTTTGTGAACGAATGCAAGTTTCTTGGGGAACGCAATAGTTTTGTGAGCGAAAGCAAGTTTCTTGGGGGAACGCAATAGTTTTGTGAGAGAATGCAAAAATTTGTGAACGTAAAGTTTCTTGGTGGAACGCAATAGCTGAGAGAGAACTATGGAATAGAGAGATCTAATTTTTGCCCCTTACCACATCCCTTTAGGGGCTCCATAGAAGAAAGATGCGAGTATGATTTCTTATTTCCGACCCACTTCTTCTCTTCTAGTGTCTTGTCTGCATTAAGTGTTTCTCTGTGTTTGTTTAGCTTCCCGTTGATCTTCAGAAGCGAGTGAGTTTCCATATGGAGCAGCAGGGTCGCGGCCGGAGCGCAGTGTTGCATCACTCCTACTCAGACGCCGTTCCCACCGCCATCATTGGCCGGGTCCTGGAGAAACCGGAGCCCGGGAGAAGCTGTCCAGTCACACGCTCGCCAAGCCCACAAGCTCCAGAATTCCCGGACAAAGTCCAGCGGCACACGGCGTATAAGTCTTCTGACCTGTATTTCAGCGACACGGCGCTGTACTGTCCCACTGATGAGCAGCGGCGCAACCGCTGGCCGGAGAGACAGCAGAGTGTCCGGGGACACACATCCACCGACGGCAACCTGGACGACGAGAGCTTCCCCCTGCATGAAGACCCTCTCCGTGGGTTTGTCCTCGGATCTCTTCCCGCCTCCAGCCATTATTCCAGCTGCAGCACGGTCTCGGACGAGAAGCTTCACGGTTCGTCTTCACGGTTCAGAGACTATGAATGCAAAAACTTGTCCTCGTATGGAAAGGAGCATCCAGGTTTTCCCAAGTCAAGCAGCTTCCAGCATGTGGGATCACAGAACGACCGATCCGGAGACAGACGCATCCTTGTCCCTGCGGACCCAGTGGACAGCTGGCGGCAGATGAGCATGGAGGACGTCAGCAGATTCTCACCCTTCGGTTTCTCAGAGCACCACTTCAAGATCAAACCGGGTCGTCTTTACAGCAGCTACCAGGATGGAGACAATGTCTTCCAGAGGCGCGTACCGGATCCGGGATTCCCTGCGTCGGCGGGATCGAGTCCTGTGCTAAACTCAAAGAGGAGTCTGAATGCAATGAAGGCCGAGAGAGGACTGATGCTTCGCTCCAAGGATTCGACAAGCAGCTTTTTCATAACTGGAAACGCCAAAGACAAGGAGAACACGACTAAACAGAGAGATTTTGCTGATGAAAGTCCCGGCAGTTCAGTGGAGTCACTAAACCAGGCTCTGGATGTCCAGAAATACAAGGATCTTCAAAACCCTGGAGCTCAGAAAATGACACCACGGCATCAAAAGTTTGGAAATGCTGGACTCAGTCGCAAAGACAGTCTGAATAAAGCTCAGCTTTATGGAACGCTGCTTAACTAGCAGTCAGTAAAATGTACTGCAGTAAAATAAAGAACAATATGTGAACATGTTTGTCTGGCGGGACTTGATTTAGTCATGTTGAGTTTTATTGGATGGTGGAACGAGTCTTTTAATGACCAATGGCTGATTTTACACCTGGGGCCTGCTTCATAAAACAAGTTTACCAAGTAAGACAGGTTTATTTCAGTTAGTCTGACGTATTGTCAGTTGATTTAGTTCAAAATAAGTCAGAATAAGTGAAATAAGCCTGACTTGTTTGGTAAACTTGTTTTATGGAACAGCCCCCAGCTCCCAGGAGTGTGTCATTTCTGTGTTTCCAAACACTCGTACCATCCTTTCAGCCCCTCATCTGTCATTGGTCATTCAGACAGATTGTCCCGCCCCAAACTCACCTGATTGGTTCAGTCAGAAGTTGACATTTTGGGCAGCTCAAACAAACAGATCTATATTGTTTATATACATACAGAGAATGTACACAGTGGATTACTGTTACAATAACAGCAGCATCAAAGAAAATAAACTGATAATAACCAAATAAATTATCCAGGGAATAGCTCAAAATGAATTAACAAGAGAAAAGGTTTCAAGTCACCTTATTACTTCTTGCACCTTTTACCCCCGGTTTCACAGACAAAGCTTAAACCTAGTCCTAGACTAAAATGTAAGTCTGAGCCGTTTCAACTGAAATAAACTTGATCTTAAAATATATCAGTGCCTTTGTTTTGTCTCAAGATGCACACCAGTAATGTTTTTCCTAAGGCATGTTAATAAAAATTACTTAAATGTCCTAATTGAACTATGGCCTAATCCTGGTTTAGTCTAATCCCTGTCTGTGAAACCGGGCCTTAGAGTCTTAATATATTGCATCGGTTCAGTTTTAAATGGAATGATATTGGTTTGTTTGGTGGTTTATTTTTTGCCCATTTTTGCTTGTGGGCATTTTGCATACATAATTGACAAATTAATCACCAAACTTTGTTCCAAATACTTATTCTTATACAAAATGTGCATCGTTACCAATTAACCAAGTCTTTAATTTTGTGATTAAGTATCCATTCGGTGGCACAGAAGTGACACACTTCAGCTTTATTGAAGATTGATTAGGCTCGTGATTGTTCAGATTTCTCCGTTTAATTCATCAAGTCAAATCTGAATAATTTTCTCTGTAAACAAAAACAGAAATTAACAGCCATCATACAGTTGGTTCTCTTACTAAAGCAGCTCCTATGTTTAAAAATTATATGATTGTAAATATGTGTTAATATTTCATCTTTAGGACTACAGCAGATCATTATTCAGAGTTTTTCTAGTAGCCAAAGTCTGTCAGTGATATTGAAGCTCTTCAAACACTTATGTTTTCAACCTAACGTTGTTTTATCTACAAGGTACACCAGGAATGTACAGTACATACAGTATGCAAATGAGGTTACTTTATATTAATATATAGACCAAAAGTGAGTGATGAGCTGCAGTGATTCCAGCTGAACTCATGTTATTTTCCTGCAATGCCTTTCAGTGCACCAAAACATATTAAAGTTACAGTTATATGTGACCCTGGAGCACAAAAGCAGTCATAAGTAACACAGGTATATTTGTAGCAATAACCAACAATACATTGTATGGCTCAAAATTATACATTTCTCTTTTAAGCCAAAAGTCATTAGGATATTAAGATCATGTTCCATGAAGATATTTAGTAAATTTCCTACCGTAAATATATCAAAACTTAATTTTTGATTAGTAATATGCATTGCTAAGAACTTCATTTGAACAACTTTAAAGATGATTTTCTCAATATTTAGATTTTTTTGCACCCTCAGATTCCAGATTCTCAAATATTGTCCTATCATAACAAACCATACATCAATGGAAAGATTATTTATTCAGCATGAATATGGGCAAAAATTGGAGGAAAGGTTAAGGAATTACAGGTCTTTAATATATACCTCCCCCTTTCTTCAAGGGACCATAAGTAATTGGACAATTGAGTCAAAAGCTGTGGGTTATTCCTTCGTTATTTCTACATCAATTAAGCAGGTAAAAGGTCTGGAGTTAAATAAGTGAAACAGACACTTGTTAGGCTTCAAAAACAAAACAAATCCATACATTATATCCATGAGTTCCACACTTAAGGCAGTCATTGCCTGCAAAGGATTCTCAACAAAATATTAAAAATGAACATTTTATTTATAATTACATTTATTAGTCCAATTACATTTGACTGTGTATAAAACTGGTTGTAATTCTGAAGCATTTTGTGTTATTTTTGTTCAATACCTTGAATTAAAGCTTAAAGTCTGCACTTCAATTTCATCTTAATTCTATTCTGGTGGCATACAGAGCTGAAATAATGAAAATTGTGTCAGTGTCCAAATATATATGGACCTAACTGTATAATAGCAGATGTGAACACTCTCTCACACACACACACACACACTCCACACACACTCACACACACACTCACTCACTCCACACACACACTCCACACACACACTCACTCACTCACTCACTCACAACACACACACACACTCACTCCACACACACACTCCACACACACACTCACAACACACACACTCACTCACTCACTCACTCACTCACAACACACACACACTCACTCCACACACACACTCACTCACTCACTCCACACACACACAAAGTGGGGACTCTCCATAGGCGTAATGGTTTTTATACTGTACAATCTGTGTGTGCTATTGTCCTACACCTACCCTACACCTAAACTTAGCCCTCACAGGAGACTGTGTGCATTTCTACTTTCCTCAAAAAAACTCACTCTGTATGATTTATAAGCGTTTTGAAAAGTGGGGACATGGGTCAATGTCCTGAAAAGTCACCTTCACCTTGTAATACCTGTGTCATTATACACATTTATGTCCTGATTTGTCACAAAAACGCGCACACTCACTCCACACACACACACACACACACACACACACACTCACTCCACACACACACACACACACTCACACAATCACACACACACACTCCACACACACTCACTCACTCACAACACACTCACACACACACTCCACACACACACACTCACTCCACACACACACACTCACTCCACACACACACACTCACTCCACACACACACACACACACACACACACACTCACTCCACACACACACACTCACTCCACACACACACACACACACACACACACACACACACACACACTCACTCCACACACACACACTCACAACACACACACACTCACTCCACACACACACACACTCACTCCACACACACACTCACTCACACACACACACACTCACAAAAACAAGTATACAAAGTAAACAAACATGAAACCATGTAACATTCAGTAGATTTTACAGTTTTATATCATATAATAATTTGATTACCCACAATCCTCCCTGAGGAGAAGCGTCACACTGAAGCACTGTAAGGAAGAGTTTGGTGGTTATCAGCTGATCAGCTCCAGATCTTGATCTCTCCCGTCCAATCAGCTGTGGCCGTGAGGGCAGGAATGATGGGATGCAGCGCGGCGCAGACGCAGGCGTGTTGGTGAGCGTGAAGCGTGCTCAGGGTGCGAGAGCTCTGGACGTCATAGAAGTGCACAGAACCTGTAGAACTACCAGAGACCAGAACGCTTCCGTCTGCAGAGAACCCACAATGCACTGCGAAACCCTCCACCTGCAGACCACAACAACATCACAATTATTACATCAGTCATCTTCTCTGGAACAGCAGCTGGTGTTAAAGGGCTCATGACATTTTATTATTTTAATATGTTACTTGAGGTTTACTTATAATGTTAAAGTGTTTCGCACAAGAAAACAAATAAATACTGGAGCACAAAACTAGTCAATTTTGAGAAATTGAGATTTATGCATCATCTGAAAGCTGAATAAATAGCTTTCCATTGATGTATGGTTTGTTATGATAGGATAATATTTGTAAATCTGGAATCTGAGGGTGCAAAAAAATCTAAATATTGAGAAAATCATCTTTAAAGTTGTTCAAATGAAGTCTTAACAATGCATATTACTAATCAATAATTAAGTTTTGATATATTCACGGTAGGAAATTTACTAAATATCTTCATGTAACATGATCTTAATATCCTAATGATTTTTGGCATAAAAGAAAAATGTATAATTTTGAGCCATACAATGTATTGTTGTCTATTGCTACAAATATACCTGTGTTACTTATGACTGCTTTTGTGCTGCAGGGTCATAAATGTGGAAAAATTATTATTTTCAAGTTTCAATCCTCATTCTGACCCTCGGTCTAAAATGACCTGTTTTTAAGGGGCGTGTCCTTTAAGGCTCGTCAGTAATCAGCTGCTGTTGTGATTGGCTAACGTCATTTATCAACACTCCTCACTATTACATGTTTTGACAACATAACCCAAATAAAACAAGACAAAGCACTATGAAATTATTTACTTATGATTACAGCTGCAGTCAGATCTGCTTCCGCTTCATCTTTCAACACATGTTTCTTTGTGACTCTCTCCAAACAAAATGCTCCGAACAAACATATAATCCTCTGACACGATCCGGGACGCCATTAAAAATAAACTATCCACTTATTCCTTGATATCTGTACAAAGATGTGAACAAGCTGTTTAAACAGACTCATATCTGTTTACTGTATCCAGTGTAGACAAGATTTCTATTAGCTTCTGACGCGACGCTGTGATCAAGCCGTAAGCGACTGAACGCCAGTGGGCGGAGCCTATAGTGAGAAGACGACTATTCGTCGATGTCTTGTTCTGGAGGCGTGTTTATGCAAATGTTTGTGCCCTGTGATGTCATCTTGCACCTCAGATCCAAATGTGAGCACAAAAGCAGTCATAAGTAACACAGGCATACTTGAGCAATAGACAACAATACATTGTATGAGTCAAAATTATACATTTTTCTTTTATGCCAAAAATCATTAGGATATTAAGATCATGTTCCATGAAGATATTTAGTAAATTTCCTACCGTAAATATATCAAAACTTAATTATTGATTAGTAGTATGCATTGCTAAGAACTTCATTTGAACAACTTTAAAGATGATTTTCTCAATATTTAGATTTTTTTGCACCCTCAGATTCCAGATTTTCAAATATTATCCTATCATAACAAACCATACATCAATGGAAAGCTATTTATTCAGCTTTCAGATGATGCATAAATCACAATTTCAAAAAATTGACCCTTATGACTGGTTTTGTGCTCCTGGGTCACAAATGAGCCGTTTCTGGAGCTTGATTAATTAAATGCTGTGTGTATAATGAGGAAGATGTGTTAAGCTATGAAACTTGCAGGATGTTTTAATGCTACAAAGACCTCTTATATGCCAAAAGATCAAAGCAAATTTGATTTCTCATGTCACGACCCTTTTATATGTCAGTGAAACACTCATCGTGTGACCTTGTGTCCCTCGTAGCGGCGTCTCTTGTTGATCCTGTAGGGCCGCTGCGCGGAGAACAGAGCGATGTAGTCACCGTTGGTCTGAGCCACGAAGCTGCTCTCCAGCGGGTGACACGCCAGACACGGACAGGTGTAGCGCTCCTGATAAACACAACAACACACTCATCACTACACAACACAACACAACACACTCACTCACTCACTCACACACACACACACACACACACACACACACACACACACACACACACACACACACACACACACACACACACACACACACACACAATACAACACAACACAACACAACACAACACACACCTCACATCACACACACACACACACACACACACACACACACACACACACACACACACACTCACTCACACAACAAACACACACACAACACAACACACACAACACAAAACACACAACACAAAACACAACACACAACACAACACAACACAACACACTCACATCACAACACACACACACACACACACACACACTCACTCACATCACACTCTCTCACACACACACACACACACACACACACACACACACACTCACTCACATCACACAACAACACAACACAACACACAACACACACAACAACACAACACAACACACTCACATCACGACACAATCACAACACACACACACACACACACACACACACACACACACAACACACACACACACACAACACAAAACACATCACAACACACACACATCACAACACACCACACCACAACACACACAACACACACAACACACACACACACACACACACAACACAACACAAAACACATCACAACACACACACACACATCACAACACACCACACCACACCACAACACAACACAACACAACACAACACAACACAACAACACAACAACACAACACACACACAACACACTCACATCACAACACAACACACCACAACACAACACACTCACATCACACACACACACACACACACATCACACACACAACACAACAACACAACACAACACAACACACACAACACACTCACATCACAACACACACACACACACTCACTCACTCACATCACACTCTCACACACACACACACACACACACACACACTCACATCACACAACAACACAACACACTCACAACAACACACACACACAACACAACACAAAACACAACACAACACACACACACAACACAACACAACACACTCACATCACAACACACTCACATCACAACACACACAACACACTCACATCACAACACACTCACATCACAACACAACACAACACAACACAACACAACACAACACAACACACACAACACAACATCACAACATGAGATAAGAGTCTGACAGACGAGTGTTTCTGCAGGTTTCATGAAGGTAAATGTACAAATTTAACCCTTCAGGGCATTTCTATCTTTAATCAATTTGGCTGCGTTAATGCAAACACCATAACTTATTCCAAAAATGTGTATTTTTATTGACATTTCATAAATCTATTTTACACTAGTACGTGCTAAAAACAGTTACAATCAGGAACTTCAGGCTAAAAATGTCCCCATTCAAACCACAATATTCAATCCCAGTGCCATCAAATCATGCGCTCTCTGTTAATATGCTTTCATTCTGCTGGCAAAGCTTCAAACTTTTTCCAGTTTTAACATAATGCTTGGCATTTAGTACATAAAAAAATTATTTTTCACTAACACTTAAAGCCTTTATGTATAAAGGTATTCATAATATACATTATAATGCATTATAAGGTGCATTACAAGGCATGATTAATGCATTAAAACTACTTTTATAATGCATTATATTTTAAGGATTTAAGTAAAATATAACCCTTTTTTCATTCATAATTTTAACAACAGCAGCATTATGTAAACAAACTAGCATTCAAAGGGTTAAAATCGTGAAAATTAATTTTTGGTAGTTATAATTTTATGATGACATTTTTGTCCTTTAAGGACCTCTGTATAAGTTTTTTAAATTGACACACGAGGGTTAAAGAGCTTAATGTGAAGAAAATGGAAAATAACTAAAAGTCTGTATTTTTCTAAAGATACTTAAATAAAGACACATTTACTGGAGAAACAAAATGACAAAAGAAGTCTCGCTTTCTGATCAAAATTAAGTGTTTTTGATAGAAACAAGAACAACTATGTCAATAAATCATAAACTCAATTTTGGTCGATTTAACAAAACGTAACATTTGATGTAATTTTGCTTCTCCAGTAAATGTATCTTGATTTATGAATGTTTAGAAGACAAAAACTATATATATTTTATTTTTGCAGCATATGCAACATAGACTTTCTGCTCTGATTTAAGACATTTGAAGTAGGGCTGTCAAATAAAAATCTGAATTTTGAATATTCATCGAATTCAAAATAAAAATGCACATTCGAATGCAAAAACATTTTGCATTTTCATATTGTGTTAGCTTATCCAGCTGAATCCACTAGATGCAGCGCTGCAATCAAAATACTGTGCAAAAAGAGAGCATCAATGCAGAGAAGATGTTGTTTACGTCAAAACTGAACCCGAGCCGTTCACACAGAACACATATTTATCACATTATCTATAGAAACATCTATCAGCGTTACCCTCGAGTCTCACACAAGAGAGACACGTGTTTAGAAAACATGTAAAATTAATGCAAGTTCAACTTTTAAAAAACACGTCTCGAGACTTTATAGCAGTTTTTCTGCATCATGTTTTTAAATAGAAAAAATGCTCTTTGTGATTGGTTTAAACTATGCATACATGATGCTGTTTTGTTTATAATTAAGCAACTTAATTAATCATATGTGTCCCTGCAGCACAAAAGCAGTCATAAGTAACACAGGTATATTTGTAGCAATAGACAACAATACATTGTATGAGTTTTTTTTTATGCCAAAAATCATTAGGATATTAAGATCATGTTCCATGAAGATGTTTTGTACTGTAAATATATCAAAACTTAATTTTTGATTAGTAATATGCATTGCTTAGAACTTCATTTGAACAACTTTAAAGGTGATTTTCTCAATATTTAGATTTTTTTGCACCCTCAGATTCCAGATTTACAAATATTGTTCTATCATAACAAACCATACATCAATGCAAAGCTATTTATTCAGCTTTCAGATGATGCATACATCTCAATTTCACAAAATTGACCCTTATGACTGGTTTTGTGCTCCAGGGTCACATATTTGGTTTATAAACATTATGCATTTTTTCACAGATAGTCATGTTATTTATTGCTTTGAATAAACGTGTATTAGTAATATTTTGCTCGATGCGCCCTCTTGTGGCCTCAGGAGAGAAGCTAAAACTTTTTCCACCCCTAATTGGAATACCTTTTAAATTCGAACATAATTCGAATATTGATAATATTTAAGTACAAAATTAAATGCCATTTTGACCGCCCTAATTTGAAGGTCTTGTTGTAGTAGGGTGACTCTAGGAGCGTGTTAAAGAGACAGTTCACCCAAAAATGAAATTCCTGTCATTTACTCATCCTCAAGTAGATCCAAACCTGTATGAATGTGTTTGTTCTGAACACAAAGGAAGATATTCTGAAGAATGAGGGAAACAGCAGTATTTTTCTCCTACTATTGAAGTCAATGGTGCCCCAAAACAGCCTGATTACAAACTTTCTTCAAAATATCTTCCTTTGTGTTCAGAACAAACACATTCATACAGGTTTGGATCTACTTGAGGGTGAGTAAATGATGACTGAATTTTCATTTTTGGGTGCACTGTCTCTTTAAGCCCGCTCGAGCGGCGTGTGTCTTACGTTGAAGATCTGGTTGGAGAGTCTGGCGGTCGTCTCAAAGTCCCAGGCGATGAGCGTCCGGTCGGCGGAGTCTCGACTGACCGCATCGGTGCTGCTGACGAACTCTCTCCCGCCGCTCAGGAACAAGACGTCCAGCGTCTGCTGAACCGCCGCCTTATAGACCCGCAGCGTCTGGAGACACACGCACAGAACCGCTGAGACGCTGAGCGCAGAGGATCATGGGAAGGCTTTGAATCACACTGACCTTACAGCAGCGAGCGTCCCAGGCTCTGACCTCTGGACTGAAGCCTCCGCACAGAAAGACGTCGGGATCGGAGGGTCGCGGAGCGACGCAGCACACCTTAAATCCGTTCTCCATCTGTGTGATCGTCTTACCTGAGGATCAATCGATCAATCAATCAAAGTCAATGATCTCTGATGCACATATGTGTCCCTGGAGCACAAAAGCAGTCATAAGTAACACAGGTATATTTGTAGCAATAGACAACAATACATTGTATGAGTCAAAATTATACATTTTTCTTTTACGCCAAAAATCATTAGGATATTAAGATCATGTTCCATGAAGATATTCAGTAAATTTCCTACCGTAAATATATCAAAACTTAATTATTGATTAGTAATATGCATTGCTAAGAACTTCATTTGAACAACTTTAAAGGTGATTTTCTCAATATTTAGATTTTTTTGCACCCTCAGATTCCAGATTTTCAAATATTGTCCTATCATAACAAACCATACATCAATGCAAAGCTTATGCATTCAGCTTTCGGATGATGCATAAATCACAATTTCATAAAATTGACACTTATGACTGGTTTTGTGCTCCATATGATTCACATCAAGTGGTTTATATGCTCCTGAAGCTCTATTAAACCCGTGATTCAAAGACTCATGTCATGTGGTTTCGGATATTAAAATCACATTTTCATCACAGGAAAGACACAGATGTTCAATAAAGACTCGTATGCATTATTAATAACCAGAATAATCTATTCATCTGCTGATTAATATAGGTCACTGGCATAACTGAAGCGGCTTAATATGGTTTGATGTCAGTTTTAATGAAGGATAATTTACGAGCTTATTAAGAGCAAGTAAAGAAAATCTAAGGAATAAATCAAAAGGGAACACAATGTATCAATATGTACTCTAAATGTAACAGACGATAAAAAGAGAGCAGACGATGAGTTTAATTAGCAACAGTTTTTAAGCAGTATTATTTATTATTGTTTTCTCATGCAAATCTCTAAAGATTCATAAATCAAGATACAGTCACTTGAGAAGAAAATGAGAAATTAAGTCATGTTTTCAGTGAAATTGGTCATTAATCAACTTCATTAAAAGCGAAATCAAGTTTTCATACATTATAGACATATATTTGTTGTTTTAAGCATATACTCAATTAATTCTGATCAATTTATCTGACATAATTTTGCATCTCCATCTTGATTAAAGTATGTTTATTTTTTTATACTTCTATAAAAAGTATAATTTCATGCAACATTTAATGCCATGATGACTTTATAAATGTAAGATTTTCTGCTTGATTTATGAGTTTTTGAGGTCTTAATTTATGATAATTAGGATTAATTAAATGATTTTTTTTTAATATTAAAATTTTAAGACCCACAGAATCTCTATTTGAATGTATTTTTCTGTGACGATTCATTCAGATGTACGTTAATGTGTTTGAGAACGAATCAGTAAAAACTCTTTCTTTATTAGCTGCTAATTAATTAAAGTGTCCACTGTTCATATGATGATGAACCAATGCATGCATATTAATGAGAGGATTTGCATATGATCAGGGGACCGTACAGAAGCAGCAAACACATGATTTCAATCTCATTGGTTTCTCTCTAGTCTCGTTAATTACAGGCTGATGTTTGGGGAGCGATGAGAATCATCCTCCTGCATAATTATAATACGCTTCCTCAGTGTTTTTAATTAAGAAATGTAATTAGCACAGCGGCCGATAAGAAACTGAACAGATAAAGTCACACATCAGCTGGTTTGTATGAGACTCTATAATGAATCATGATCACATCAGGTGACCTCACCTGTCTCCACATCAGTGACCGCCGCGCTGCCGTCAAACGACCCTGAGAGGAGGCGTCGCCCGCAGGCCAGCCAACAGGCATCGCGCACGGAGCCGCGGTGGGCGGAGCATGTCTGTAAGCACCGCCCACCTCCAACACCATCCCACACCTGAAACACATTATTACTGCTGTATTACTCTACTAGACCTGCTCTGAATGCTTCACATTCTGTCATGAACGTGACAGATTTCACATTAAGACACTCCTGTTGTGTTGCAGGTCAATTTGACGCACTGGTTATAATGTTTATTTTTGGTTGAAATTTTCACAAAAGTGTCATAAGTGTCAATTTTT
>CM041808.1:1523690-1526190 GCA_023376895.1 Aspiorhynchus laticeps
AGGTTAGTTTAGTTTAGGTTAGGCTATGTTAGGTTAGTTTAGGTTAGGTTAGGCTATGTTAGGTTAGTTTAGGTTAGGTTAGGCTATGTTAGGTTAGTTTAGTTTAGGTTAGGCTATGTTAGGTTAGTTTAGGTTAGGCTATGTTAGGTTAGTTTAGGTTAGGCTATGTTAGGTTAGGTTAGTTTAGGTTAGGCTATGATAGTTTAGGTTAGTCTGACCTTGAAGGTTCTGTCCATGGATGCGGACAGCAGCAGATGGCTGAGGTGATCCACTGGACTCCACTGCAGCGTGTTCACTGGACCCTGATGGGCCTGAATGTGGTTCTGCATGCGTCTGGGCAGCTCAACACGACCGTGCCTTCGGCCCAGAAACGTCCGGACCCTCTCGGACACCTCAGACAGCGCCGGAGACCCAGACGGGTCCGGTTCTTCAGTCCGACCCGCTGCGGTCTCCGTCAGTCTCTGTCTCTTAGGAACATACGGCCTCACCGCAGACGCCGGCAGCTGAACCCTCTTCACGGAGCCGGAGGAACCGGACTGTGCTGCTGCTGATGATGATGATGATGATGAAGAGCTGATGATGACGGGTTCAGCATGATAAAGCTGAAGATCCTGATCCGTCTCGCTGTCAGAATCCTCATAATCCACCAGTGAAGCCATACGAAGCTCACAAACCCTCACTACATGATCAGAACACAGATAACAACACATTATAGAGACAACTACTAAAAGAGTTCAGCTATTATTAAACAGAGACAATACTACAAACATCTGTCTGACCCTGGAGCACAAAACACCTTTAAAGTTGTTCAAATGAAGTTCTTAATGCATATTACTAATCAATAATTAAGTTTTAATGTAGGAAATGTACTAAATATCTTCATGGAACATGATCTTAATATCCTAATGATTTTTGGCATAAAAGAAAAATGTATAATTTTGACTCATACAATGTATTGTTGTCTATTGCTACAAATATACCTGTGTTACTGATGACTGCTTTTGTATCTGGAGTTTATTATTATTTATATCACCATAATTAAATATAAAGCATCACAAGAAACTACTAGATGATGCATAAACTCACATTAAACGACGAATAACTCACATTAACATCATCTGTCCTGTCGAAGTTCTTAGTGAATATTGATCCGTCACGTCCATATCATAACACAAGCCTTCACATATTAGTTTAAACTCGTATTTATGACTATTTATTTGTTTACATGATTAATATTCGCGTCTGTCCCGCGGTGTTTACTTTGAAATATCAGCGCGCGAACACCGGAAGCGAATCTGTGAGGAACTTCCACACAAAATAAAAGTCTCGTTTTAAATCCGTGAGAAACTTACAGACAAAATAAGAGTCTCCGTTGGATTTTTCATGTTTATACAACACACATCCTATATTAAACAGCTTGTTTGTATTAATGTTATCAGAGTGACTGAAAGTGTTTTAAATAATAGAGAGTAGCGTGTCACACACGTGACCGGAACTGCTGGTGGAGTGAGTGTTTCCTGTCGGGCAGTTATCGGTGTGACGCGGCTACAATCTGATGCATGCTGAATGAGTTAAATCAGCAACACAAACCGGTGCGTTTATTTATTCTTCACTGTTATTTAATGCTGAAATGAACAGGTTATTATTACCGGTGTGAGTGCTGATAATAACAGTGATTTCAGATCGAGGTTTGAATGTTGATATGCGGTAGACGAGCATATGTCGCGCGGCATGCACATTTATCACAATATTAATAATCACATTCACTTCATTACAGGTGAAGATGTCAGATTTGAGCCCGATGGATCTGTACGAGAAGCTGACAGCTCAGGGAGACACTGTGAGATCTCTGAAAGCTCAGAAGAGCCCCAAAGTGAGTCTGACACTGAAATAATAATCATCTTCTGCTGGAGCTGTCATGACATGTGATGTGATGATTGATGTGATTATTGATGTGATTAATGACATGTGGTGGTTGAGGAGAGACCCCCTCATGACTGTAAAGCGCTTTGGGTGTACAGCAATACACAATAAAGCGCTATATAAATGCCTCATTCATTCATTCATTCATTCATTCATTCATGTGATGTGATTAATGAGATGTGATTTGATGAATGACCTGATTATTTTGTTGTTCCTCAGGCTGAAGTTGACATGATGTGATTATTTACATGCGATGTAATTAATGACATGTGATGGGATGATTGATGTGATTATTGACATGTGATGTGATGATTGATGTGATTATTGATATGTGATGTGATGATTGATGTGATTATTGATATGTGACGTGATTATTGACATGTGACGTGATGATTGACGTGATTATTTACATGTGATGTGATTAATGGCATGATTATTTTGTTGGTTCCTCATTTGTTGGTTGATGTGATTATGTTGTTCCTCAGGCTGATGTTGATGTGATTATGTTGTTCCTCAGGCTGATGTTGAAATGTGATTATTGACATGTGATGTGATGACTTACATGTGATGTGATTAT
>CM041808.1:1531190-1536190 GCA_023376895.1 Aspiorhynchus laticeps
GAGTTCGATATAATGTTTATGCGCCAAAAGCGTAACGAAACAGCATGACTCGTTTGAATCGCGCCAAAAGGACCGTTAATCCGCTCGGATCACAGTTCAAACTGCTGTGCCAGCTCACTAGAGCAGATGCGTTTAGGTCACGCGAGCATTAAACAGCGCTGTGAGATCCAGTGTGAAGCGCTTGCATTCAGCGATGAACACATGTGATTTAAACTAGTTTAGAGCCAAACAGCAGAAACACTGTGTGCAACGAGACAGTTAAGGCTTTTCAATCTACACATCGCCCTCATTTACCATGGATTTACTGTAGTAACACTCACTGCACCATGGTATTGTGGCAGAAATGTGGGATGTTCACATTGAATTTTATTACAGGAGTTATGGTATATAATTATAATATGTATTTGTTATTAAGCGCATGTGTGCATTTATACTGAATGTTTTTAGACTACTGTTTTTCATAGTTATATTTTCACCATGGTACTATTGAGGTGCTAAATGTGTGGTTTTAACTGTGTTTATCACTGTGCTACAATGGGAGACCAATGCTTAATTAAAAAAATAAAAATCCTTGGTCAGAATAAATTTAACTATATAAAACTGAGGTTGCTACAATTTTTACAGATGTTACTGATTTTGATAATGAATAAAAATTTAGCTCTGCATCTTACTCAAGCTACTATTAAATGTGCATTTCTTATGAGACAAAAAAAGTGATATTATTATTATTATTATTATTATTAATATTATCAGGCAACCCAAACCTGTTTCTTGATTTGAAACAATATCACTAGCAGAACATGCAGAAACTAAGAAATTAATTTTTCTATTTAGATATTTATTTTGTTAAGGGAAATTAATGGTCTGGTTTCCACAACTTTCACTTTGGCGCAAAAATATGTCTTTAAACTTGAAAGAAATAAAGATTTGACATTTATCGTGATAATTATCGATATCGACTGATATGAAAAAAATTATCGTGATCATTTTTTTGGCCATATCGCCCAGCCCTAATGTGACGTCTGCTGCTCGTTTCTGATTCTGACTGATTCCTAGTTTTGATTCCAATGTGGTTTAAAAAAATTAATAGATATCAAACATATCTGTGACCCTGGAGTACAAAACCAGTCATAAGGGTCAATTTTTTGATTTATACATCAATTTTTTAATCTTTCCATTGATGTATGGTTTGTTATGATAGGACAATATTTGAAAATCTGGAATCTGAGGGTGCAAAAAAATCTAAATATTGAGAAAATCATCTTTAAAGCATGCATATAATGCATATTACTAATCTACAAGGTTTTGATATATTTACGGTAGGAAATGTACAAAAATATCTTCATGGAACATGATCTTAATATCCTAATGATTTTTGGCATAAAAGAAAAATGTATAATTTTGACTCATACAGTGTATTGTTGGCTATTGCTACAAATATACCTGTGTTACTTATGACTGCTTTTGTGCTGCAGGGACATATATATATATTTTGTGTCTCTTTTTGCAAAACATTTAATCGCTGCTGAATACCATGATCAAAAATCAGCCGGCTGCATAAAAACTGACTCGATTAAGAGCGGTTTGTATGTAGAAATATTTTTTTAAATGGAGGTTATAGTTCTCTCACAATTCTGAAGAAGAAACATTAGACAACTAAACAAAATCTGATGGAATGATTCAATGACTCACTTGATTCATTACTGGATGAATCAGTGTTTTTGAATCAATCTCTTGAATGAATGATTCAATGACTCACTTGATTCATTACTGGATGAATCAGTGTTGTTGAATCAATCTCTTGAATGAATGATTCAATGACTCACTTGAGTCATTACTGGATGAATCAGTGTTTTTGAATCAATCTCTTGAATGAATGATTCAATGACTCACTTGATTCATTACTGGATGAATCAGTGTTTTTGAATCAATCTCTTGAATGAATGATTCAATGACTCACTTGAGTCATTACTGGATGAATCAGTGTTTTTGAATCAATCTCTTGAATGAATGATTCAATGACTCACTTGATTCATTACTGGATGAATCAGTGTTTTTGAATCAATCTCTTGAATGAATGATTCAATGACTCGCTCGTTTCATTACTGGATGAATCAGTGTTTTTGAATGAATGATTCAATGACTCACTTGATTCATTACTGGATGAATCAGTGTTTTTGAATCAATCTCTTGAATGAATGATTCAATGACTCGCTCGTTTCATTACTGGATGAATCAGTGTTTTTGAATCAATCTCTTGAATAAATGATTCAATGACTCGCTCGTTTCATTACTGGATGAATCAGTGTTTTTGAATCAATCTCTTGAATGAATGATTCAATGACTCACTTGATTCATTACTGGATGAATCAATGTTTTAGATGATAGATGATATTATGTTTATCTTAAGAAGTACTAAAGGATAATTTTTAGTGTATTAAATACAAAAAAAAAGAGCACTTTAAGTACATTATGGAAGTGCACTTGTTGTTCACCTGGGACACACTGCATGAAAGTGTGTGTGTACCCATAATAGGGGCACTTTACAATAATAATAAGGAGATATAATAGAGATGGGAAGTTTTTGATGGTTGGGCTCAAGTATGTGATTCTGGAATCGATTGCTCCTCAGGACCCGTATTTCCGGATGACGCGGGACGTGGCTCCTCGGATCGGTTTTCCCAAACCGGCTCTGCTTCACTCCACCTTCTTCCCGGCGCTGCAGGGGGCTCAGACCAAGATGAGCGCCAGCGACGCCAACTCCTCCATCTTCCTGACCGACACGGCCAAACAGATCAAGAACAAGGTGCTCCGTCCGGCTGTGACTCAGTAGTGTTCATAACCACCGAGGGTGAGATTGACTCCAGCTCTTCTTGTTCCAGATCAACAAACACGCCTTCTCCGGCGGGAAGGACACCGTGGAGGAGCACCGGAAGCTCGGCGGGAATCCAGACGTGGACGTGTCCTTCATGTATCTGACCTTCTTCCTGGAGGACGATGAGCAGCTGGAGAAGATCAGACAGGTGAGATCAGACTCGTCACGGGAGACTCGCTTATTATCCTCGACTGAAACCAGAAAATATTACTGTTATATTGAGACAAACCTTATTTTCAATGTTTGTTTTTATGCTCCTATTCAGTGTTGAGGGTAATGCATTACAAGTAACACGAGTTATGTAATCAGATTACTTTTAAGTAACTAGTATCGCATTACTTTTTAATTCAGAAGGAAATATCTGAGTTACTTTTTCAAATAAGTAACAGTTACATTGTTTCTCATCTGTTGAGATCAACACGATCTTACTGTAGTTCTAGACTAAATATCGACACGATCTTACTGTAGTTCTAGACTAAATATCAACACGATCTTACTGTAGTTCTAGACTAGATATCGACACGGTCTTACTGTAGTTCTAGACTAAATATCAACACGATCTTACTGTAGTTCTGGACTAGATATCGACACGATCTTACTGTAGTTCTAGACTAGATATCAACACGATCTTACTGTAGTTCTGGACTAAATATCGACACGATCTTACTGTAGCTCTAGACTAAATATCAACACGATCTTACTGTAGTTCTAGACTAGATATCGACACGGTCTTACTGTAGTTCTAGACTAAATATCAACACGATCTTACTGTAGTTCTAGACTAAATATCGACACGATCTTACTGTAGTTCTAGACTAAATATCGACACGATCTTACTGTAGTTCTAGACTAAATATCGACACGATCTTACTGTAGTTCTAGACTAAATATCGACACGATCTTACTGTAGTTCTAGACTAGATATCGACACGATCTTACTGTAGTTCTAGACTAAATATCGACACGATCTTACTGTAGTTCTAGACTAAATATCGACACGATCTTACTGTAGTTCTAGACTAGATATCGACACGATCTTACTGTAGTTCTAGAATAAATATCGACACGATCTTACTGTAGTTCTAGACTAAATATCGACACGATCTCACTGTAGTTCTAGACTAAATATCAACACGATCTTACTGTAGTTCTAGACTAAATATCAACACGATCTTACTGTAGATCTAGACTAGATATCAACACGATCTTACTGTAGTTCTAGACTAAATATCAACACGATCTTACTGTAGTTCTAGACTAAATATCAACACGATCTTACTGTAGTTCTAGACTAAATATCAACACGATCTCACTGTAGTTCTAGACTAAATATTAACACGATCTCACTGTAGTTCTAGACTAAATATCAACACGATCTTACTGTAGTTCTAGACTAAATATCGACACGATCTTACTGTAGTTCTAGACTAAATATCGACACGATCTCACTGTAGTTCTAGACTAAATATCGACACGATCTCACTGTAGTTCTAGACTAAATATCGACACAATCTCACTGTAGTTCTAGACTAAATATCAACACGATCTCACTGTAGTTCTAGACTAAATATCGACACGATCTCACTGTAGTTCTAGACTAAATATCAACACGATCTCACTGTAGTTCTAGACTAAATATCAACACGATCTTACTGTAGTTCTGGACTAAATATCAACACGATCTCACTGTAGTTCTAGACTAAATATCGACACGATCTCACTGTAGTTCTGGACTAAATATCGACACGATCTCACTGTAGTTCTGGACTAAATATCGACACGATCTCACTGTAGTTCTGGACTAAATATCGACACGATCTCACTGTAGTTCTGGACTAAATATCGACACGATCTCACTGTAGTTCTAGACTAAATATCGACACGATCTTACTGTAGTTCTAGACTAAATATCGACACGATCTCACTGTAGTTCTAGACTAAATATCGACACGATCTTACTGTAGTTCTAGACTAAATATCGACACGATCTCACTGTAGTTCTAGACTAAATATCGACACGATCTTACTGTAGTTCTGGACTAAATATCGACACGATCTCACTGTAGTTCTAGACTAAATATCGACACGATCTCACTGTAGTTCTAGACTAAATATCGACACGATC
>CM041808.1:1546190-1551190 GCA_023376895.1 Aspiorhynchus laticeps
AATCTGCTGAAGCTGCTTGCATTAAATGTTTAAGTTCTAAAACAACTTAAAGTAAAAAAAAAAAAAATTTTTTTTTTTTTATATGATGTTTTATTAACAAGGTTCGGGTGGAGCACGATCAGATAATCAACTAATTTGGCGCAGGTTCAACTCGTTTAGCTAACCATCCTAACGAGCACAATGCGTATATATATATATATATAGATGCAGCCTGCCTACCTCTGTCCAGTGACAGTTTTCCGGCATCCCTCCTCCACCCCAACTCTTCACCCCTAATCTGTTTTTATCCCATATTAGGGATAAGGGGGAGTTCTCTGGGTTCGGGCCATATTCCGGGCTCAGAGCCCTCCCCCAGGACAGCACGCCAAAATATGCTTACTATTTGCTATCAGATTCGATGTAAGGGTGAACTCGTGAAGTCTTATGTGTTACAGTACAGTTTTAGAAAAGTGACCTTTTTTAAACTATTTTCCTGTAATGTTCATCAGTGGATGTTCTGACCTGAGCGACGCCTCCAGCGAAGCCCGACAGAAAGACATCAGCTCTGTGATGCGGCTCGGCGGTGCTTCTGTGCCGCAGCTCATGCAGGAGGTGCAGGACGTTCCTGTAGGTGCCGAACACCAGCGAGGAGCTGATGGAGACGGTGCTCAGCGGCATGGACATCCCTCGGTAGAAACCTCTGACCTGAGACCAGTGTTGGGCAGTAACTACTTACTGTAACTTAGTTACTGTAATAATATTACTTGTTGCAGTAACTAGTTACTAATCAGATTTCAGTAATAATATTACAGTTACTATCCATAAAACAGCTTAGAGTTAGCCTCGACCCGCTGATTTAAAATCTAACAATCAAATAATTCCTAGATTTATGATCATAATTTTCACGACTCATGCATGTGATGAGGTGCAGCAGACGAGCTCGGAATATGGAAAAGCTTACATTCAGCAGATATAAATATTACATTATATTGATTTTGTCAGGAAAATTGTGTAAGTTGTGGCTTTACTTTACTCTGATCAACATGTACATTATATTACTATAATTAAAAATATTTTTGGAAAATTAAACCGTTTCTTACAAACTTATGTGATTTGATAAAATACATAATGAAATATAATCGTATATGGATAACGGAGCAATTAGCTTCAACCTACACGTGATGATTAATGAGATTAATACACTTCTACTTGAATGTCTCTATTAATTATTGAGTGTTTGTAATAACTAATAATGTGTATTTTGGTCAAATGATGAGTCAGAAATATGTTATTAGTAACATTTATGTGGAAGATACATTGTTACAACTTCTGTGTGACGTGAAGAAACAATGTAACTAATTACTGCTGCTGGAAAGTAACAATGTAACAATGTTACTTTTGAAGTAATGAGTAATATATTACATTCTTTGAGTAACTAACCCAACAGTGCCTGAAACACACCGGGGGGTTAGTTACAGGGACAGCTCACACAAACATGAATATTCCGTTATTAATTACTCACCCTCGTGTCGTTACAAACACGTAAGACCTTCGTTTAGCTTCAGAACACAAGAGAAGATACTTCTGATGAACTCCGAGAGCCTTCATAGACAGCAAGGTCCAGATACGTAGCAGCGTTAAAATAATCCATCATTTTACGAAGCTATGAGAATAATTTTTGTGTGCAACGAAAACAAAAATAACGACTTTATTCAACAACTTCTCCTCTTCGTCTCTTACGCTGTGGTGAGAGATTATCATCACGCATGCACTACAAAAAAATGATTTATTCTTTAATATTTAGTCTTGTTTTCTAGTATAAATATCAACAAATTCTGGAATTAAGATGCGTTTACTTGACAAGTAACATACTATTATCCAAATTTTGTTAGTTTTTGCTTAAAACAAGTACAATTCATTTTTTTAGATTAGCCTATCCTGAGTGATTTTAGTTATGTTATTAGGTATTGATTTTTTTGTATTATTGTTTATTGTGTTGTTGTTTTTTCCCTCTGTTTAATTATGTATTAAAAAAATATTGATAACAAAAAAAAATATATATATATATTAATTTGCGTTATGAAAAAAAAAAAAAAATGTTGATAAAACAAAAAAAATAAAAAATAATTTGCGTTATATGTATGAAAAAAAAATGTTGATAGAAACATATATATATATATATATATATATATATATATTAATTTGCGTTATGTTATGTATGAAAAAATTAAATAAAAAATGTTGATAACAAAAAATATATATATATTAATTTGCGTTGTTATATGTATGAAAAAAATAAAATAAAAAATGTTGATAACAAAAAAAAAAATATATATATTAATTTGCGTTATGTTATGTATGAAAAAAATTAAATAAAAATGTTGATAAAACAAACAAAAAAAAATATTAATTTGCGTTATGTTATATGTATGAAAAAAAAAATGTTGATAACAAAAAAAAATATATATATATATTAATTTGCGTTGTTATGTTATGTATGAAAAAAGAAAAAATATTGATAAAAAAAAAAATTATAATTAGTGTTCTGAAGATGAACGCAGGTCTTACGAGTTTGGAACGACACGAGGGTGAGTAATTAATGATAATTTTGTGAACTATGTCTTTAACTCCAGCGCTGTTAGTAAGTTACTCGTGGAAGATAATCTCCATAACTGAATAAAAATGTAGGAAAAATTGTTACTTATGCTGCGGTCAAGTCCTCCTGGGACGGAAGTCGTAATAAATCACTTTGTTCGGAACAAGATGCCGATTTAACTTTTCGACATAAAATTCAACGATTTTTTAAACTACATAACGATTAATAAAGAATGTGCATCATTGTGTTTAGCTTCTGTTTTGTGATGTAAACCGAATCATTATATATTCTATGGTAATTATACAATAATATAATATTTTGTATATGTAACTTGTTTTATTTTACGTTACAAAAAATAATAATTTTATTAATTTCAACTAATTTACCGTCAATACAGATGCTGTATATTTATAGTCTTCGACTGCGTCACATCGGAAACAAAAGATAATTTAGAGACTCGTAATAACGACTTTATGTGCGTTAAACGCGTAAATATGATTTATCCGACATGAATTGAACGCACTATTAATTTAGCGATTCTCACTTTATCGCGCAATTTAGTTTACGATTTTTCGATATCGGGTTGCACGATATTTCGAAATCAAATCGATATCGCGATGTGGTTTATTAAAATTATCACATAGATTTATTTTAATAAATACACGTTTGAACGTTTTCAGAGCGAAGCGCGCGTAGTTCTTCTCAATATTAAGCGATTTAAACCATTCAAGTGCAAGATGACGTTTATTAAAAGTTTATTCGTTAATCGCGTTCTCTTTGAACAGACAAATACACACAAAATTATGTCTAATAGCCGTTATTGATTTCTGTAAGCAGTTAATCAATACAGTGGATCAATGCGTTAGCTCTTAAAGTGACAGCAGCGTTTTATGTACTGTACTTATTACCGTTAATCAAACAATAAAAGACAATCTACCAAATAACTTTTGTAGCTTTAACCAACGAATAATCTATATTTAATTTATACAGTGAAGAACTATTATTATTATTATTATTATTATCTATGCAGATGCGCCTCCTAACAAACTCACCCCACTAACTCTAGAGTGATTAATAAAGCTATTCATCTGGTGAAAATACCTGTATTTACTAATATCGTAATATATATTGCAGAATATTAATTTTTTCAAATATTGTGCAGTCTTAATTACGAGGTTATATCTCATAATTCTCACTTTATATCTCGCATTTATGACGTTACGGTTCTCAAAAGTGCAGAATCTGCAAAAATATTAATAATTTGAGCATAAATAAGAGAGATAATAAAAATTACGTTATTTTTTATGTGCTATTTCAGATGTACACATGACACAAAAACATGATGATGTGAGTTTTTCTTATTTTGTTTAAAAATTATCATAATTTTCTCTGATTCTGAAAGGGGTGTGTAAACTTTTGAGCATATCTCGCAATTCTTAATTTACATCTCACGCTTATGATTATTATTTTTTTCACAATTTAATTTCCATGAATTCAAAATGCGTACCGTATGCCTAGACATGAAAAAATACTACAGTAATTTACAGTAAACACTAGTGTTTAGTTGAACATACTACAGTAAAGTACTCAAATTAATTTATTATAGTTGCTGTGGTAATATAACAACTATAGTAATATAAACAAATTACTGTACCCAATACTGTACTATAGGGTATAATACACTACAGCTTACTGTAGTAAAACTCAAGTATACTACAGTATTACAGTTTATCAGTTCAATATAGTTAATATTACAGTATGCTGTAAGTGTTGTAAATACTAGTATATATACAGTATAATACATTTTACTATAGTATGGTTCAAAAACACTACAGTATTTACTACAAATTACTGTACCCAATACTGTACTATAGGGTATAATACACTACAGTTTACTGTAGTAAAACTCAAGTATACTACAGTATTACAGTTTATCAGTTCAGTATAGTTAATATTACAGTATGCTGTAAGTGTTGTAAATACTAGTATATATACAGTATAATACACTTTACTATAGTATGGTTCAAAACCACTACTATATTACTATAGTATTTTTTCATGTAAGTCGGTAAAGGCATTATTTATTCTCATTATTATGTAACTTATTACATAAACTTGTCATAATTTTGTATTTTCAGTTCATGTGTTTTATGTCGCATTAAACTTTGCTTGAATTCTGACCTTTTCTTCTCAGAGCTGAAATATTAATTTTAATAGTTTGTGCAGATACTCACTCCTTCAGTTCTGCAGGTTCTTCTCACACACTCCCAAACACCTGTGTCACGTGACTGCGTCTGGAGTCTCACCTGCAGCATTCATCACTGTTACACACCTGATACAGCACACCTGTCCTGATGATGAGGAGGAGGAGGGGCTCACCTTCACTGTGTCCAGCGGGTACCCCACCGCTACTCCGAAAGCCCCT
>CM041808.1:1556190-1583690 GCA_023376895.1 Aspiorhynchus laticeps
TTAACATTATATCAGTTAATGAAATTACGGTATTTAACTGTAAATTTAAGTTAAAACCGTAAAAACTAAACATTTTGTTACCGTGTTTTTTACGGTAGAATTCCGCTACTGTTTTTTGCTGTAAATGTTATGTATTTTTTTACAGTGTGACGTCTCAAAACAGCCGTAACTCACTCTCAGTCTCGTGTTTCAGGAGCCGCAGGTGTGCTGGTCGGACATCCGTTTGATACGGTCAAGGTACGTCCGGTTTGACCAAACCAGTCAAGCTCAGCACAAATACTGACTGAACGGTTCTTTGAGCAACCAAAGATGCTGCTTCTACACTCTTAACAAGTAAAGGCTGTTTACACTGCTTTCTTACTTAGTATTTGTCTTGTTTTCTAGAATAAATATCTATTAACTCTGGAATTAAGATGTGTTTACTTGACAAGTAACATGACTTAAGATATTATGTCTTGTTTTATGAAACAAATATCCACATTTTGTTTGTTTTTGCTTACAAAAATCAAAAATATCTTAATTCAAAGGCTAAATAAGATTATTTTTCTTACCCCATTGGCAGATATTTGTACTTGTTTGAAGCAAAAACTAAGAATATTTGGATATTTGTTTCATAAAACAAGACATAATATCTTGAGTCATTTTACTTTGAATTTGTAGATATTTATACTAGAAAATAAGACAAAAATATTAAGGAAGAAAATCATTTTTTGCATGAAGAGCCTTCAACATTCATGGAACCTAAAGGTGCTTTATAATAGAAATAAAGCTCTTTAGATACTGTTTGTGAAATCGCTGTTTTGGAATAATGTTTTATATGCATTCTGAGCAGTTTTGAGATATTGAGCTTCAAAGTTTTTGTGTTCCAGACTTCTGTAGATATAACTCGTATCTTTTCTATAAAAAAAGCTCAAAATGTACACAGCTTACAAAAGAAATATCACAATGTAAATAATAAATGTGACCCTGGAGCACAAAACCAGTCATAAGGGTCAATTTTATGAAATTGAGATTTATGTATCATCTGAAAGCTGAATAAATAATCTTTCCATTGATGTATGGTTTGTTATGATAGGACAATATTTGAAAATCTGGAATCTGAGGGTGCAAAAAAATCTAAATATTGAGAAAATCATCTTTAAAATTGTTCAAATGAAGTTCTTAGCAATGCATATTACTAATCAATAATTAAGTTTTAATATATTTACGGTAGGAAATTTACTAAATATCTTCATGGAACATGATCTTAATATCCTAATGATTTTTGTCATAAAAGAAAAATCAATAATTTTGACTCATACAATGTATTGTTGTCTATTGCTACAAATATACCTGTGTTACTTATGACTGCTTTTGTGCTGCAGAGTCACATATATGTGAATAACTCCATTTTTGACATTATAATTCCAAGGTAAAAACACGTCAGTCACGTCTGTTTCTGCATTCACAAATCACCATCTATTAGCTTGTATAATCTATTCAAATCTATAAATGCATTAATATTCAATGTTTTAGCTTGAGGTTTGTGTTCCTGTCAAACAGTAGAGAATGGCACCAGCATGCAATGCAAGAACTGATTGTATGCATTTATCTTGAATGCGATGCGAGTAACTTTGGATAAAAGCAGCCATCGAGTGCATAAATAAACGCTGATCAAGACGTGTGCCTTTAGATGATAAACCTGCATTAAAAAACAAAAGCTGAGAATATTGTGTTGAGTATTACGGTGTGTTATTGTCATTAGCTGCATGTTTCTGTGAGCCGCACGCTGCTGTAAAACTAACACTTTAGTGTGTGTTGCTCTTAAAGGACAAGATACAGAAAGATCTGGTTTTGATCGTGTATTAATCAGCTGTAATTTCTCACATCTTGGTGTCTTTGTTGTGATCATGAGTTACAGCTGAAGGCTCTTTTACAGCAGAAGTGTGTCTTTGTTGTAGACGAGAGCGAGGCTGTTACTCCGGCAGCTCGGGGGTTAACCTCGTAACTAAAGACCGGGTCCGTTCCTCTCTTTCCATCGGACTGGAATCTTATTGAATACGGTCTCTAGATTCATGCATGTCTGTGTTTTTAAAGGAACACTCCACTTTTTTTGGAAATAGGCTCATTTTATATCTCTCCAAGAGTTAAAGGGGACCTAACGCACACCGTTTCACCCAATCTCATGTTAATCTTGAGTACCTATAGAGTAGTACTGCATCCTTCATATCTCCAAAAAGTCTTAAGTTTTATCATATTTATAAAAGAAAGATACAGATTTACGATTCTCTCCGAAAAAAGCCGAGCTCCTGGAGGCGTGCCGTGTGGGCGGAGCTAAAGAGTGGAGGTGTGTTGTGGGTGGAGCTAAAGAGTGAAGGCGAGGCTAAAGAGTGAAGGCGTGTCGTGGGCGGAGCTAAAGAGTGAAGGCGTGTCGTGGGCGGAGCTAAATAGTGAAGGTGTCATGGGCGGAGCTAAAGAGTGGAGACGTGCCATGTGGGCGGAGCTAAAGAGTGAAGGCGTGTCGTGGGCAGAGCTAAAGAGTGAAGGCGTGTCGTGGGCAGAGCTAAAGAGTGAAGGCGTGTCGTGGGCAGAGCTAAAGAGTGAAGGCGTGTCGTGGGCAGAGCTAAAGAGTGAAGGCGTGTCGTGGGCGGAGCTAAAGAGTGGAGAAGTGCCGTGTGGGTGGAGATAAAGAGTGAAGGCGGGGCTAAAGACTGAATGTGTGCCATGGGCGGAGCTAAAGAGTGAAGGTGTCATGGGTGGAGCTAAAGAGTGAAGGCATGTCGTGGGCGGAGCTAAAGAGTGAAGGCGTGTCGTGGGCGGAGCTAAAGAGTGGAGACGTGCCGTGTGGGTGGAGATAAAGAGTGAAGGCGTGTCGTGGGCGGAGATAAAGAGTGGAGCCGTGCCGTGTGGGCGGAGATAAAGATTGAAGGCGTGTCGTGGGCGGAGCTAAAGAGTGGAGACGTGCCGTGTGGGTGGAGATAAAGAGTGACAGCGTGTCGTGGGCGGAGCTAAAGAGTGAAGGCGTGTCGTGGGCGGAGCTAAAGAGTGACAGCGTGTCGTGGGCGGAGCTAAAGAGTGAAGGCGTGTCGTGGGCGGAGCTAAAGAGTGACGAGCACTTGCTCCGATCGCCAACAAAACACAGTCATTTGATGCGTTTCACTCACCATCTGCAGTTCTGAATCATGAGCGGGATCTTTTATAGCTGGGACCGCTCCATCTTTCAGTATTAAACGATGTGCAAATCCAGCGTCGAATTGGGCCTTGTTTATAAAACGTTCGTCAACAAAACACTTGAGAAACTCCATCGCTGCCCCGGAAAAACAAACTATATCCACGGTTCACGTAACGCTGGGTTGTTTTGGGAAGCTGAACAAGGTTATCTTTCCCTCACAACCAAAAACACTCTTCTTTAGAGACGTTCTTCCCGAGCGAGTCCCGTGCAGCGATTGAAGCGTGTTGATTGGCTGCTCTCGCTCCGGTCGATGCTGCAGGGGCGTGTTCTTCCGGGAGAAATGCCCATATAAGGAGTTCCACCGTCGTTTACGTCATCAAGAACAACGATCGAAAAAAACTCTCCGAAACTTGTACGAATCCGGAAGTGAGATTTTTGGCACAGAAATACTCTGTTATACGTCAATTTATTTTTTTAAAACTTTGTCCACGCTTAGCATGAGAATCAAACTCTTTACCAGTGTAAACAACTCTGAATGCATGAAACAGCATTGTACCGCCCCTTTAAACGGTTGAGTTTTACCGTGTTTGAATCCATTCAGACGATGTCTGGCGGTAGCACTTTTAGCGTAGCTTAACATAGATCATTGAATCTGATTAGACCGTTACCATCTCGCTCAAAAATGACCAAAGAGTTTAGATATTTCTCCTATTTAAAGCTTGACTCTTCTGTAGTTACATCGTGTACTAAGACTGACGGAAAATGATAAGTTGTGATTTTCCAGACTGATATGGCTAGGAACTATATTCTCATTCCGGCGTAATAATCAAGGAGCTTTGCTGCCGTACCACAATGATATTACGCAGCGTCTGAAAGTAGTCCCCAGCTAGGTGACTAGTTATGATATACCTGGAGACTACTTTCAGACCCAGACATCGTCTGAATGGATTCAAAAACAGTAACTCGACTGTTTAACTCTTGGGGAGATATAAAATGAGCCTGTTTTCAAAAAAAGTGTACTGTTCCTTTAATACAACAAACTCTGTTGTTTAGGTCAGACTGCAGGTTCAGAGCGTGGACAAGCCTTTATACCGCGGGACGTATCACTGCTTCCAGTCCATCATCCGTCAGGAATCAGTGAGTATGATTCATGATGACGTCTGTGAAAGTTATGATCTTTACACTGATACAGACGAGACAAAAACTGAGCATACACGGCACAAAAAGATGATCTTGCTTAGTGTCTTTATCTTGTTTTCTAGTATAAACATCTACAAATTCTGGAATTAACCTCGTAACTGTCACCGTCCCACCTGTGGAGGTCTTTTTTCCCTATCAATCATCATAAATTATATATCAATTGAAAACTTAAAACCTCAAAATTCATCCTGTGAAAACCATTTTGAAATCAAACATTGTGTTACCATGGAAACGGTACTTTAAAATCTTCCGGCGGTCTCCTCCCCCTTAGTGGGCGGAGTCAAGTGTCATATTACACAATGCATCTTTCGGCGGTCTCCTCCCCTTTAGTGGGCGGAGTCAAGTGTCATTACACAATGCATCTTTCGGCGGTCTCCTCCCTCTTAGTGGGCGGAGTCAAGTGTCATATTACACAATGCATCTTTCGGCGGTCTCCTCCCTCTTAGTGGGCGGAGTCAAGTGTCATATTACACAATGCATCTTTCGGCGGTCTCCTCCCCTTAGTGGGCGGAGTCAAGTGTCATATTACACAATGCATCTTTCGGCGGTCTCCTCCCTCTTAGTGGGCGGAGTCAAGTGTCATATTACACAATGCATCTTTCGGCGGTCTCCTCCCTCTTAGTGGGCGGAGTCAAGTGTCATATTACACAATGCATCTTTCGGCGGTCTCCTCCCCTTTAGTGGGCGGAGTCAAGTGTCATATTACACAATGCATCTTTCGGCGGTCTCCTCCCCTTTAGTGGGCGGAGTCAAGTGTCATATTACACAATGTATTACGGTCTTTTAGAATCATAACTTTTTATAATCTTGACAAAATACATATCGTCGGAAAGGTCCGACTCTCAGGATTCCGTCTTTTTGTGATCTAATATTGACAGAGAAATTTAGACATTTGTGACAGAAAAATGCATTTAAAAAAATTAATGAGTTTGGATGCACCCGGTGGCTGTTTGTGGTATGACGCCATAAAATCTAATTTTTTTCATATCAACTTCAAATTTGGAACATAACTTATTTAGACATAAGGCTTTAATTTTATATCAATTTTAGAGTAAAACCTGTTATGTAAAATTTATTTTATATAAAATATAAAAAATTTAGTATTGTGTATTTTCTTTACAGTAAATTTAGACTTCTATAACTTTTTTTGTACTTTCATATTTTAAAATAATTCCACTTTTGCAGTAATCTGCCGATTGTCTTCTTTAAAAAGTCCAACCTTATGTCTTAGTTTGGATAGTGCACACTCACGTATATGTTCAAAATTCAATTATTAAGATGCGTTTACAAGTAAAATGACTGAAGATTACGTCTAGTTTTATGAACAAAATGTTAGTTTTTGCTTCAAACTAGTACAAATATCTGCCAATGGGGTAAAATAAATAATCTTGTTTAGTCTTTGAATTAAGATGATTTTTCTTACCCCATTGGCAGATATTTTTGATTGTTTTAAGCAAAAACTAACAAAATTTGGATAATATTTTCATAAAACAAGACGTAATATCTTGAGTCATGTTATTTGTCAAGTAAACGCATCTTAATTCCTTAATTTGTAGATATTTATACTAGAAAACAAGACAAAAATACTAAAGAAATTTTTTTTTGCAAAAAAAAAGGCTCATCTTAATTAGTATTTTTGTCTTGATATATATATAAATATACAAATTCTTAAATTAATATGCGTTTACTTGGCAAGCAGAATGACTCAAAATATTTATCATTGTTTGTAGGAAAAAAACAACTAAATTAAGTGCAAATAAAAATATTTTTTAATAATATTTTACCCCACTATCAGATAATTTACTCCTGGTTAGTGAAACCAACAACAGTTCTACACTCTTCAAAATAAAAGTTCTTTATTGTTGGTTCCATGAAAATTATTATATTATATATATATTATTCCATGAAGAACCTTTAACATCCATGGAATCATTTTCAGGGTTTTAATAGAGGAAAAAGGTTCTTTAGATGTGTATTATGCTATTTTAAAGATTAAGAAACATGATTTTATGATCACCGAAAGGTTCTTTGGGAACCAGAAATGTATGGCTTTACTGAGAAAACCACGTTCTGGAGGCTTTGTTGTCAGGAGCGTAGCATCTCCAGGAATATGAATGAATCAGATGATATTGATTTGATTAGAAGTACATGTGCTGGAGGTCCAGAAACACATGACCTCCAGGAGATACCTGAGACCACGAGACGTCAGGAACGAGCACGAGGAGATAAATATAGCTCGGGGACATCTATATCTGTCTGGTGGAGAGGCCAGGGTTCTCTAGACATTAACTTTGCAATATTGCAGAACTGGAAAATTGCATTAACATATGTGAATAAAGCACCATCCAACGAGTCAAAGAGAACAAAATCATCACGTCCTGATCAACTGACACTAAATAGAATAAAGTAGGAGAAGCTACTGAATATAATAATGTCTTTAAGTGTCCCTGGAGCACAAAAGCAGTCATAAGTAACACAGGTATATTTGTAGCAATAGCCAACAATACATTGTATGAGTCAAAATTATACATTTTTCTTTTATGCCAAAAATCATTAAGATATTAAGATCATGTTCCATGAAGATATTTAGTAAATTTCCTACCGTAAATATCAAAACTTAATTTTTGATTAGTAATATGCATTGCTAAGAACTTCATTTGAACAACTTTAAAGGTGATTTTCTCAATATTTAGATTTTTTTGCACCCTCAGATTTCAGATTTACAAATATTGTTCTATCATAACAAACCATACATCAATGCAAAGCTATTTATTCATCTTTCAGATGATGCATAAATCTCAATTTCATAAAATTGACCCTTATGACTGGTTTTGTGCTCCAGGGTCACATATAGTTATTTACATTACACTATATAATAATGTTCATATATGATGAATGACTTCGAGCAGAAGAAACACAATAAATGCTGTCACTGAGGCGGATGCCTGTTATTTGTGAACGCAGTCATTTAAGACAATTATACAGAAATACTTTACTCAGAACGACCCAAACAATATTTCAGATGCTGTGAACTTTTATTCAGTGTTTGCATCAAAGTTTATGCACGTTATGCAAGACATTTATCCTACTTCGTTAAGTGCATAAGTCTTTTAAGCTCATTTTTAGAATTCATGCACATCTTGGTGTTTTTTTATGCGATATACCAAAATGCACATAAAAATAGGTGGATGGAAATATAGCAACTAGCTATGTTTCCATCCAAAGTTATGAACAAAATTGGAATATCACATAAAACATTTGCGAATAAAGCACCGTTTCCATCCAACGAGTCAAAGTGATTAACTTGCGCTAAGAATAATGTATAAATAAACAATAAATAACGAGCTTTAGAGCGTGCAGACGAAACACGGTTATTTATCTTATTTTCAGAGCCGGCTGTTTGGAAACGCAGTTCTGGGAGTTAATTATAACGAAGCACTTTAATGAGACTTTGCTCAAGCATTATGACAAAACTAGTATTTCAGATCAGTCCATCGATTATCCCGTCTCAAAGTCACATGACTTTTTTGATACACAGTAGGGCCTTTCGCACCGCGGGAACCTTTTCATAGTACCAGAACTAATTGTGGAACTACCCACTTTTTGGCGCGGGAACTAGGAACGGTTTTAGCTCCTGAACTGCGTTTGGAGGAACTAAATTAGCTCCTACTTCAGAGTAGCGTCTAAAACAGTTCTATAGGAACTATCAGTGACGTAAGTCTACGCTGATTGGCTAAACGAGTACGAAAACGCCATGTAAACTGTGTATCAACTTATTTCGCAAGTATGGAGAACAGCGATAGATGGACGTAGTAATCTTTATAAGCTTTTAAAAGAGAATAGTGTTGTTTGTTATAGCGCTTAACCACAGTGTCCCAAAGCGTTTGCCGCGCGAGGTCATACACGTTAAAATGTGAAACCCGCGATCAAACACAGCTCTGATCACAGCGTCCTCCTGTTGTTAACGTTGTTGTACGCCGCGCACAAATGACATCGCTGTCGACCGGCTTACGACGGTGCGAATTCGGTGTGAATGCAACCCTTTAAAATGGTACTGGGAAATAGTTCGCGCAAAATCGTCCCAGTACTTTAGTACTGTACTTTTAGTTCTGGAACTAACGCGATGCGAAAGGCCCTATTAAAGGGATAGTTCACCCAAAAATGAATATTTAACGTTTATCTGCTTACCCCCCGCAGAGCATCCCAGATGGAGTGACTTTGTTTCTTCAGTAGAACACAAACAAATTTTTTAACTCAAACCGTTGCAGTCTGTCAGTCATATAATAGGCTTTGAGAGACAAAAATACATACACAGACAAAACCATATTAAACCCTGCGACTCGTGACGATACATTGAGGTCTAACGACACCAAACGATCAGTCTGTGCAAGAAACTTAACAGTGTTTATATAGTTTTTTACCTCTGATCCGCCGCACGGTCCATCCGTCCTGAGCGCGTTCACAACAGTCGTCTTGCTTTACGGCGGATCGCAGACTTATAAGTGCATTACTGCCACCTATCTCTCAAATGGAGCACTGACGCTCCTAATTGAGATTGTAGATAAAATGTAAAGCAAGAAGAAGACTGTTGTGAACGCGCTCAGGACGGTTGGACCGTGCGGCGGATCAGAGGTAAAAAACTATATAAATACAGTTCAGTTTCTTGCACAGACTGATCGTTTGGTGTCGTTAGACCTCAATGTATCGTCACGAGTCACAGGGTTTAATATGGTTTTGTCTGTGTGTGTATTTTTGTCTCTCAAAGCCGTATTGACTTCCATTATATGACTGACAGACTGCAACGGTTTGAGTAAAATACCTTAATTTGTGTTCTACTGAAGAAACAAAGTCATCTACATCTTGGATGCTCTTGGAGTAAACAGATAAACATCAAATATTCATTTTTGGGTGAACTATCCCTTTAAGGAATTTATTCTGTAAGTGTAATGCACATATTTTCTTTCAAAGCCAGATAAGAAATGTATCCTACCTAGTTGAGCGCACAAGCTTTTTATGCTTATTTTTAGAATTTATGCAGATCTTTGTGTTTCCATCCAGCGGTTTGTTATGCGATATCCCAAAATGCGCATAAAAATAGGTGACTATTTATATGTATATAGTGTAATAGTAATAGTGCCCCTATTATGGGTTATGAAAGTTCATATTTTGGTTTTGGGAGACCCCAACAACAGGTTGAGGTCAAAAAACACTATTTTCTTATAATATGCATTTATTTTGACCTTATTTGCTCCCAAACGATTAATTTTTCCAAACTCCTCCTCTGCGTGACGCTACTCTGCTCTGATTGGTCGATTTCATTTAAAGCAGAGCGCAGTGTTACTTTGTGTACAGTGTTACCGTGGAAACAGCTACAAAAGTGGCAACAAGTGGGCGGGGAATATGCTAATGTTTCATGATGACGTCAAACAGGGATTGGTTTTAAAAACGACTCGTTTCAATGATTCAGAGTCGAATCTTTCTTTTGAGAGACGATAACTTTATACACGGAGCTCTTTCAGATTTAAAACTGTTACACACTGCATGAAAGATCATAATAGGGGCACTTTAATATATAATATAGCTAGTGTGTTTCTCGTTTGACTCCAGATGTCCGGTCTCTATAAAGGCATCGGCTCACCCATGATGGGCCTGACCTTCATCAACGCCATCGTCTTCGGCGTGCAGGGGAACGCCATGCGCATGTTGGGCGCGGATACGCCTCTGCACCAGTTCCTCGCGGGCGCGGCGGCCGGACTCATCCAGACCGTGATCTGCTGCCCGATGGAGCTGGCCAAGACCCGCATGCAGATGCAGGGAACGGGCGAGAAGACCGCCTCCAGGAAGATCTACAGGAACTCTCTGGACTGCCTGGTCCGCATCTACCGCAAGCAAGGCATCCGAGGAATAAACCGAGGAATGGTGACCACCGTCATCCGCGAGACGCCGGGCTTCGGAATCTACTTCCTCGCGTACGACACGCTGACGCGAGCGCTGGGCTGCGACGCTGACGACGGATATATAATTCCCAAGCTGCTCCTGGCGGGCGGCTTGTCGGGAATGGCGTCTTGGCTCTCCACGTATCCCGTTGACGTCATTAAGTCCCGCCTCCAGGCGGATGGAGTGGGCGGAGCCAACAGGTACGACGGCATCGTGGACTGCGTCCGTCAGAGCTTGCGGCGAGAAGGATGGAGGGCTTTCACTCGAGGCTTGACGTCGACTCTTTTGAGAGCGTTTCCAGTCAACGCCACAACATTCGCCACCGTCACGCTCTTCCTCATGTACATGCGCGAGGACGACGACGGTGTGAAGGACTGCGAATCCATGACTCTTGAATCCTCTTGAGATGGAAACTGCCTCCTCCTGACTCTGTAATAAAGAGCGAAGGCTGAACAGTGACTATACATGATCTTAACCACTTGATGTTTAATAGACCGTACTATGAGTCTCCACAGGGTTCGAGGATTATCAGATCAGCATCTGTTAGAAACGTCTGATGAAGGACCAGAGCCACGTACCGCAGGAGATCTAGACGTCAGCGATAAGACATTTTAAACTCTTAACGTGGCTTAAAGACTGTTTTTGAAACACCAAACTCAACAAACACATTAATAAAGCATACCATGCACAGACAAGCACATGAGCCTAGAATACGGTGGCTGAGAAGTGCAAAACAAATCACGATTCTGAAAACAAAATAACAAATTACAAACGCAAATGCAAATCTAAAAAACAAAATAACAAGTCAGAAAACACAACGACAAATCAGACAAACCGGAAGAGGTAGGTATAGTTTGAGACAGCGCCATTGGTTTGGGAATAGATTACTCACCGCTGATTGGACGAGACATCTGTCAATCAAAGTGTACAGAACCAGAAGAAGCACAGCCGAGTCTATTAAATCATCAGCTCCAGTGGCGCAGATGATAAATCTCGTATCATCGTCTTTTTGACGCGATCGACCAGCGGTTCGATCCCACCTTTTGCCGAACTTTTTTTTTCTCCCTTTTCAAATCTCGTATCGCATCGTAAAGGCATTTATTTTCAATAAAAATTAAGGAAATAATCAAAAGGTTGAAAATAATGTATCGGGTAGGTGTATAGAGGGCTTTATTGTACCAATAAGGTGGCATCCATTTAGTAATTTGAATTAAAATTATAATTTACACTCAATACCTTACTGTTTTATAATGTACTACAATACTGAGGTGCAGATAATTGCCACTATTTGCAACAAGTAGTATACATAGCAGAAAATCCTGCTATTTTAACAGTGTAAAACCCTACCCGATACTTTATTTTCAACTTTTTGATTATTTCCTTAATTTTTATTGAAAATAAATGCCTTTACGATGCGATACGAGATTTGAAAAGGGAGAAAAAAAAAGTTCGGCAAAAGGTGGGATCGAACCGCTGGTCGATCGCGATGATACGAGATTTATCATCTGCGCCACTGGAGCTGATGATTTAATAGACTCGGCTGTGCTTCTTCTGGTTCTGTACACTTTGATTGACAGATGTCTCGTCCAATCAGCGGTGAGTAATCTATTCCCAAACCAATGGCGCTGTCTCAAACTATACCTACCTCTTCCGGTTTCTGATTTTGTCGTTGCGTTTGTAATTTTGTTTTCAGAATCGTGATTTGTTTTGCACTTCTCAGCCACCATAGTTTTCCTCCCATATAACCATTATACTGAAAACGCTTAACGTGTTTTTAAAAGACAAAACATTATTAACAAAGCATACTATATACAGACAAGCAGAGCCCATAATAAAACACGTTTAATGCATCCATTGATGTTTTCATACACTGCAAAAACTGCTTTCTTACTTAGTATTTTTGTTGTTTTCTAGTATAAATATCTATAAATTCTGGAATTAAGATGCGTTTACTTGACAAGTAACATGATTTAAGATATTATGTCTTGTTTTATGAAACAAATATCCACATTTTGTTAGTTTTTGCTTCAAACAAGTACAAATATCTGCCAATGGGGTAAGAAATAATCTTGTTTAGTCTTTGAATTAAGATTTTTTCTTATCCCATTGGCAGATATTTGCATCTTAATTCCAGAATTTATAGATATTTATACTAGAAAACAAGACTAAAATACTAATTTTTAAACGCATTGTGTTTGTATCCTAGACTCTTTTGCTTGTTTGTACACAGTATGATTTATTAATAACCCGTTTACAGAGTTTGGTCTTATAAAAACACTGTCTTAACTCGTTTTAACGACGCAACAGCGTGTGACGGGGACAGAACTGTTAAGAGGACAACTCTGTACATTATTTACAACTAAAAGGTGAATATTATATAAGTCCTAAGGCTTTTAAAGTCATGGCTTCAGTTTCCAGGAAAAGCAAGAGCTGATGAAATGTAAATGTGTACTTTGAATGCTTTAGATAAGTGTCTGCCAAATGCATTAATGTAAATATTAGTACCTTAGAACAGCAATATGTGCTCTTAAAGTACTACCATGCACTTTTTAGGGGTAAATAAAATGCAAAGTTGTCTTTTAAGAGTTTTGTTAAGCACAATTCTTGCACATTTTCTTTCTGAAAGTGCATTTTAATCTTGTGTGTGTTTTAAAACACGTACAACGTTTGAGACTTTCCATTTTTAACATAAAAGTAAACCTTAAACCAAAGATAACAAAAAGTTTAGTGAAACTAGATGAATGCAGGGACTCTCAGAACGATTGGTACATGTTTACATTCATAGAGGCATTTTGTAATTATTTAATCTTTACATGCACCTTAAACACGTGACTATCTCCTGATATGACTGTAATTAACATATTCCTGTATATATACCATATATGTGCATCATTTGTTGTTGTTTGGTATTTTTATGAATGTAAATACTATGAGGGTTTCATAGAGAGATTATTGATGACTGATCATCAGTGTTTTTGATTCATGAAGCTCAAGAAAACATACGTCACATACAGATCAACAGTCTCACTCACACACACTCACACACACACACTCACTCACACACACTCACTCACTCACCTTACACACACACACACTCTCACACACTCACTCACTCACCTCACACACACACACACACACACTCACTCACTCACTCTCACACACTCAGTCACCTAACACACACACACTCTCACCTCACACACACTCACTCACTCACCTCACACACACACACTCACTCACCTCACACACACACACTCACTCACTCACTCACCTCACACACACTCACACACACACACACACTCACTCACTCAGTCACCTAACACACACACACTCACACACACTCGCTCTCTCACACACTCACTCACTCGCTCGCACACACACTCTCAGTCACCTAACACACACACACACTCACTCACTCACTCGCGCACACACACACACACACACACACACACACACACACACACACGTGTGAAGTTTAACTTGATATATTTCATATAAAATTGCATTGTGTATGATGGACACAGACTCTGATTATTTAGCCTCCACACAGCCGGAGGATATCAGACACAGTTTTCATCTGTCATGTCATTCTAAGCAAGAATACGCATGTTTCTGCGAGTTTGTGTTGGGAATTCAGCCAATGCTGGCCTTTTTTAATACAATAATCAAATGCACTGAACAGAGCATGACAAACTTTGACGTGTGACATAAAATCAGCTCTAAATATCTTCCAACCGCACAGAAATGTAGTCTGAGGGGGAAAAAAAGTCTGTGTTCATCATGCACGGCATAATTTTCTTTGAAATCTGTGACTGCCAGCTCTGTTAAAAGTGTTGTAGAGTAGTGTATTCCAGCATAAAGACAAAAGCAAAACTCTACAGGACAAGAACAAACAAGAAACTACAGTCATTATCTGCTGATTACTGACCGATATATGATGAAGAGCGACCTCTAGTGGATCAGAACCACACAAACCTGATGATCTCAAACACACTGAAGGAGAAAACAGAGAGATTATTAATAAGATGAAGCTGTTTTATTCTCAAAGTAGATCCTGCTCACAGAGTCTCTATTACCTTTAAACATAAATACTTCTGAATTACCGTAACGGCAACATTCATAATCTGATGTGCAGAACTTTCCTAAACGGAAAACATTTACGTCACATGAAGGGACGATATAATCCTGATTATTTATAAAAATAAATCCATATTTCATAATGCATTAAAGTGCTGAGTGTATGTTAGATCCGGTTCGTCGTGAGCGCCGGATCGCAGCTGTAGCGCAGACAGCGGTAAACGTCCTCGGCTCTCGAGCGGCTCGTGTGTGCAGACGCCTGCAGCTCCTCCACAGAACTACAAACAACAGACACACAATCACAGCTGAATAAATAGCTTTCCATTGATGTATGGTTTGTTATGATAGGACAATATTTGTAAATCTGGAATCTGAGGGTGCAAAAAAATCTAAATATTGAGAAAATCATCTTTAAAGTTGTTCAAATGAAGCTCTTAGCAATGCATATTACTAATCAAAAATTAAGTTTTGATATATTTACGGTAGGATATTTACTAAATATCTTCATGGAACATGATCTTAATATCTAATGATTTTTGGCATAAAAGAAAAATGTATAATTTTGACTCATACAATGTATTGTTGGCTATTGCTACAAATATACCTGTGTTACTTATGACTGCTTTTGTGCTCCAGGGACACACACACACACACACACACACACACTCTCTCTCTCTCTCTTACACACACACACAGAGACACATTATAACACACAAACACACAGAGACACATTATAACACACACATATACACACTCTCTCTCTCTCTTACACACACACACACACACAGAGACACATTATAACACACACACACACACTCTCTCTCTTACACACACACACACATTATAACACACACAAACACATTATAACACACAAACACACAGAGACACATTATAACACACACATATACACACACACACTCTCCCTCTCTCTCTCTTACACACACTCTCCCTCTCTCTCTCTCTCTTACACACACACACACACAGAGACACATTATAACACACACACACACACACACACACACACACACAGAGACACATTATAACACACACAGACACATAATACACATACACACACACAGAGACACATTATAACACACACACACACACACACACACACAGAGACACATTATAACACACACACACACTCACTCACACACACACACTCACACTCTCACACACACTCTCACACACACACACACACACACACACACTCACACACACACACAGAGACACATTATAACACACACACACACACACACACACTCACTCACTCACTCAGAGACACACACACACACACACACACACACACACACACACACACACACACACACACACACACACACTGAGCGCACCTGTTGATCATGTGACCGACGGAGCTGAAGCGGTGACACATGTTCAGCGCGCTGACGTAGCTCACGTGAGGCAGCGTCAGGTAGAACTGGAGAGCCTGCTGCCGGTGACCTTTGACCTCTAGGGGCACGGTGATGGCCTGACCTTTCCTCCGCTCCACCTGCGCGAGCTCGGCCAGCAGAGCGGCGGTGTCGTCTGGACCGCTGCTGACCAGCAGCCTCACGCCGGCCTTCACCAGCGCCGCTAGCGTCCCGTCGTAACAGCGGCTGCGCGGAAACACTCGCAGCGTCTCGCCTGAGAACCACAGACGGATAGCGACGTCACATGATCACATTCACACGGAAACACTCAGACAGTCCAAAGAACGAAAGACGAAACTGTCTGGTTTAAGCCAAAAGCTGTGTTTATAAGAAACAAATCCATCACTTAACACGAGTCTATAATCCATAATAACTAGGGATGCATGATATTATCAGACTGGTATCGGAATCGGCCGATAATGGCTTTAAATGTAAATATCGGCATCGGCCCGATATTAAAAATTACGCCGATATGTCTCACCGATAAGCAGTGATGGGAATAACGGCGTTATAAATAAACGGCGTTACTAACGGCGTTATTGTTTTCAGTAACGAGTAATCAAACGAATTACTGTTTCCCCCGTTACAACGCCGTTACCGTTACTGACAATAAAATGCGGCGTTACTATAATTTATTATAATATTATTAGAATTTAATTTTTCAGTTAATCTGAATTGAATGCGCAGTGTTTCATTTTTTAATGTTTTGTGACATTTAAATGCGCAGTGTAGCTGTATTTGACGTACCGTAAACTCTAGTGTGAAGGCTCACGACTCGCCGTCGCTTTGTCTCACACGCACACACACACACACACACGCACGCACACACACACACACACACACACACACGCGCGCAGAGAAAGATACAGAGCGAGAGAGTCTTTCATAACATGCAGAATTGACGCACTACATGTAAACGATATTCTTTGATGTATTTTCCTGTCAAAATAAGAACTGCCGGGTTCTCCGCTAGTGGGCGGAGCTAATGCGCAAACGACAATCTCATTGGCCGGGCGCTCACCTATTATCATCCCTGTTTTAATTTCAGCAAATCAATTCGAGCGAACGCAGACTACGTGATTAATATTCATGAACCCAGCAGCTCATTAATCCTTAGTGCGTTTTATATTGTTATTAGTGGTATAATTCGTAGTAGTTTTGTTATCTTATCAATTTTTTTCCCCTTTTTTTTATAGAAACATTAAATGACAAACAATATCTTAAGCAGCAGTCCTAAGTTCAGTCAACGTGACATATGCATTCATACTTGGTTATTCTAATTACTAAAGTTATATCATCATATAATTCCAAATTATCATAATATCATATTTTAATGCTTGACTGACTGATACTAAGTGTCAGTAGATAAATAGTGTAACTGCAGATTAATGTAGCTACAATGTTTTATAATAATATTTTTTTCTATTTAGTGTCCATTTCATTCATTTAACATATTTAATATTGTTATTTGACATTTGAACATAATAAAAGTAACGCAATAGTTACTTTCCCTGGTAATTAGTTACTTTTATAATGATGTAACTCAATTACTATTTGTGAGAAGTAACTAGTAACTATAACTAATTACTTTTTTAAAGTAACGTGTCCAACACTGCCGATAAGAGGAATACATTAACTCACATGTGCTCAGGGTGTTTAAGACAAAATGTGTAGTTTTTAAAATATACTTAAACTTCTTATTCTAACATAAAAGGTGTTTAAAGTTGTGTTTTGGGCCGTTATGCTTTGGCACAGTATCTGTCAAACCGATAATCCCTTAATTAAGTCTGTTTTAAAGCGAAGCACACACTTCATTCAGACGATCAGCTGGTGATCCGGTGTCTCGGAACGGCTCCGTTCACACTGAATGATGCAGTCAACTCGTTTATCACACGTGCTGTGAGTATAGCGAGCGTTTGGGAACAACAGACATCAGTTCTGCTTTATTTCAGCAGCAGATGATTACAGCGTTTCACTACATTTGTAGTGAGACTTGTTTTTGTTCCTGTTTTCACTGAAGCTGGAGTTTCTTTCAAAATAAAAGCTCCGCTGCCGATTCCTTCAAAATAAAAGCTCTACTGTCGATTCCTTCAAAATAAAAGCTCCACTGCCGATTCCTTCAAAATAAAAGCTCCGCTGCCGTTTCCTTCAAAATAAAAGCTCTACTGTCGATTCCTTCAAAATAAAAGCTCCACTGCCGATTCCTTCAAAATAAAAGCTATACTGTCGTTTCCTTCAAAATAAAAGCTCCGCTGCCGATTCCTTCAAAATAAAAGCTCTACTGTCGATTCCTTCAAAATAAAAGCTCCACTGCCGATTCCTTCAAAATAAAAGCTATACTGTCGTTTCCTTCAAAATAAAAGCTCCGCTGCCGTTTCCTTCAAAATAAAAGCTCCGCTGCCGTTTCCTTCAAAATAAAAGCTCTGCTGCCGTTTCCTTCAAAATAAAAGCTCTACTGTCGTTTCCGTCAAAATAAAAGCTCTACTGCTTTTTCTGTCAAAATAAAAGCTCTACTGTCGTTTCCGTCAAAATAAAAGCTTTACTGCTTTTTCTGTCAAAATAAAAGCTCTACTGTCGTTTCCATCAAAATAAAAGCTCTACTGTCGATTCCGTCAAAATAAAAGCTCCGCTGCCGTTTCCTTCAAAATAAAAGCTCTACTGCTTTTTCTGTCAAAATAAAAGCTCTACTGTCGTTTCCGTCAAAATAAAAGCTCTACTGTCGTTTCCGTCAAAATAAAAGCTCTACTGTCGATTCCGTCAAAATAAAAGCTCTACTGTCGTTTCCTTCAAAATAAAAGCTCTGCTGCCGTTTCCTTCAAAATAAAAGCTCTACTGTCGTTTCCTTCAAAATAAAAGCTCTACTGCTTTTTCTGTCAAAATAAAAGCTCTACTGTCGTTTCCGTCAAAATAAAAGCTCTACTGTCGTTTCCTTCAAAATAAAAGCTCTACTGCTTTTTCTGTCAAAATAAAAGCTCTACTGTCATTTCCGTCAAAATAAAAGCTCTACTGTCGTTTCCGTCAAAATAAAAGCTCTACTGTCGTTTCCGTCAAAATAAAAGCTCTACTGCTGTTTCTGTCAAAATAAAAATAGGCTTGAGTCCTCTTTAAAGTTCAGCTACAAGTCAGTTCACTGATTTTTTTCTGATTTAAGCTTTCATGGGTTGGAGCTCTTCATTTTGAAGTGCATTAGATAGAATAATTTAACTTTAAAATGTACAAAATGTACTTTTTTTTCCAATTCTTCATGTCTTTTTTTAAATACCGCAATAAATATTGTATCGTGGACTTTATATTATCATATCGTGAGATTTTGATATTGTTACATCCCTAAAAATAAGGTTTATATAACTTATACAACTTATGTACACATATGGCTTTAATTTTATAGCAATTTTGGATTTTTAACTATTTTTAAAAATATTTATTTTACATAAAATAAAAATAGTATAATGTTTTTTTTACAGTAAATTTAAACTTATAACTTTTTAATACTTTAATTTTATTAAATGATTTCACTTCTGTAATAATCTGCTAATTGTCTTCTTTAAATAGAGACCAACCTTAGGTCTGTATTCAAAAGCGTTCATGAATTATAATAATTTAAGTTTGCATAGTGTACTTTCTCGTGAATTTTCAAAAATGGGGATAACAGTTAAGGGGTTAAAAAAAGAAAACAGAAACATGCATGGATGAAACTTTCACAATAAGATCAAAAACATGCGTTTAGCAGATTGATATTGCAGATGCACTGGTGCTTCTCACCGGGTCTGGCGCGGTCGCTCTCGACGATCACGCACACGCGCTCGAACGCCGCCTGCAGCCGCTGCATTCGGTCCTGCAGACGCTGGCGGCTCTGGACGCCGGCGAGCTCGGACTCGCTCTGCCGCTCCACAGCCATGCGGTTGCTCACGATGAAGTCCGAGCTGATCAGAGAGCAGACGTGAACCTGCAGGCCGTGTCGCAGACGCAGACGGGACACGACCTCGGACCCCCCGCTGATGCAGCGGCTGTCCACTAGCACTCTCAGCGGAGCGTCTGCGGCCGGCGGGGTCAGTGCGGTCACCTGCAGACGGGAACAACAGCTCCTTATTTGGGACTTTTTTCCCAGCAGTAAAATCAATGTAACATTTTTGTTTAATAATATTTTTTATTTTGAGAGAATTTCATGGTACTAATTAATATTTATGCAATAATTATGATTTTTTTTTTTCCATTGAAAAAAAATTCATATTCAGATATTTTCTATTACTTTTTAATTATGGCAGTATTTCATGTTAAAATAGAGCCAATGCCTTTAACCCCTTAACTGCCCCCCCCCCATTTTTGAAAATTCACGAGAAAGTACACTATGCAAACTTAAATTATTATAATTCATGAACGCTTTTGAATACAGACCTAAGGTTGGTCTCTTTTTAAAGAAGACAATTAGCAGATTATTACAGAAGTGAAATCATTTAATAAAATTAAAGTATTAAAAAGTTATAGAAGTTTAAATTTACTGTAAAGAAAATGTATTATACAATTTTTATTGTATTTTATATAAAATAAATATTTAAAAAAATAGTTAAAAATCCAAAATTGCTATAAAATTAAAGCCATATGTCTACATAAGTTGTGTTCCAAATTTGAAGTTGATATAAAAAAAATTAAGGTTCATATGCAATATTGTTTCGGCGTTATACCACAAACAGCCACCGGGTGCATCCAAACTCCAATGCATTTCTGTCACAAATCTATCAATTTCTCTCTCAATATTACATCTATAACAAAATAACCACCAAATATGGAATCCTGAGACTCAGACCTTTCCAACGATATGTATTTCGTCAAGATTATAAAGTTTTGATTCTAAAAGACCGTAATACATTTTGTAATATGACACCGCCGCTAAGGGGGAGGAGCCTAAAACATTATGAAGTACCGTTTCTATGGTAACGCAATGTCCGATTTCAAAATGGTTTGCACAGGATGAATTTTGAGATTTTAAGCTTTCAATTGATATATAACTTATGATGATTGCTAAAACATGTGATAAAGGCGAGGATATAAAGACTTTAAGTGACGAAGGTCAGAACTCCTGTTATGATGTTGATTTATCATAGACGCTTGCTGCACTCTTGTCATAAATGAATCTATTACTGTTCCTACATAATTTGTAACAACAGAAAATGGTAATATATCTATTTAGGAGACTTAGACCTTTCCAATGATGTATAGTTTGTCATGATTACATTCGGATTTAAGTGTAATATAGTGAAGTAAACTCAGGCGTCCCGTATACGGTGACAGTTAAGGGGTTAAAATACAGTTTTTGAAGCCAGATTAGTGCCATCTGGTGGGAGTAATATAAACTGTTTTTAGACATAAATACTTATATTAAGTTGTGGGTTTGGATATATATATATTTAGACATTATTAAAGACAACTTTTTGTAAAGGTTTAGATTTTTTTGTTTGAAATGTTGATTTAAAGCATCAGTTTTTGAATTATTATTACTACTACAGTCAAACCTGAACACAGAGAAAGCATTTTGTTACACAAAATATTAAAATTCTATAAAAAGTAACAAAAATTAACAGGAATGTTCTTTCAGAGCTTAATCCTTCTGGGTCTGATCTGATTTCAGTTTTCTGAGTTATGGCTATATGGTTATAACCATACCAATTCATTTGAATGTGTATATTTGTGTGTGTGTGTGTGTGTGTGCGCGAGTGTGTGTCTGTGAGTGTGTGTGTGTGTGTGTGTGTGTGTGTCTGTGAGTGTGTGTGTGTGTCTGTGTGTGTCTGTGAGTGTGTGTGTGTGTTTATGTGTCTGTGAGTGTGTGTGTGTGTGTATCTGTGTGGATGTGAGTGTGTGTGTGTGTGTCTGTGTGTGTGTATGTGTCTGTGAGTGAGTGTGTGTGTGTCTGTGAGTGTGTGTGTGTCTGTGAGTGAGTGAGTGTGTGTGTGTGTGTGTGTGTCTGTGTCTGTGAGTGTGTCTGTGTCTGTGTGTGTGTCTGTGTGTGTGTGTGTGTGTCTGTGAGTGTGTGTGTGTGTGTCTGTGAGTGTGTGTCTGTGTCTGTGAGTGTGTGTGTGTCTGTGTCTGTCTGTGTGTGTGTGTCTGTGTCTGTGAGTGTGTGTGTCTGTGAGTGTGTGTGTCTGTGTGTGTGTGTGTGTGTGTGTGTGTGTGTGTCTGTGAGTGTGTGTGTGTGTGTGTGTCTGTGAGTGTGTGTGAGTGTGTGTGTCTGTGAGTGTCTGTGTCTGTGTGTGTGTGTGTGTGTGTGTGTGTGTGTGTGTGTGTGTGTGTGTGTGTCTGTGTGTGAGTCTGTGTTAATATATGTTATAACTCAAACACACTGATCTGTGAACAGAGCTGCTGTGAGATCATGTGACTCTCACCGGTTTCTCCGGCAGGAAGTCGAGCTCCTCTGACAGCGCCGCCTGATCGCTGAGTCTCTTCCGCTTCCTGTCGTCTCTCTCCGTCGTCCTGGAGACGCTCCGGAGACGCTGCGGCACTTTAAACACAGAGTCTGTCTCCTCCTCCTCCTCCTCGCTGGAGTCCTGGAGCCGGATGATCCGCGAGCGCTTGCTCGTCCCGCTCTCCGCTCGGATCTGGACTCTGCGGCGCGTGGCGTACTGTTTCCTCCCGTCGACGTACGAGTCTTCATGGATCACCTCCACAGGCTCTTCATCACCGTCGCTCTCCTCCTCCTCCTCACTCCCATCAACCACAAAGCTGTCCTCGCCGTACGTCTCGTCCTGTTCTGGGATCTGAAGCACCGGCAGCACAAACACAGTCTCCATTAAAACTCAATAGCTACCTATTTTTATGTGCATTTTGGAATATCACAAAAAACACTGGCTTGAAACAATGCACATAAAAAACATTTATTGTGTTTCGTCTGCTCGAAGTCATTCATCATATGTGACCCTGGAGCACAAAACCAGTCATAAGGGTCAATTTTGTGAAATTGAGATTTATGTATCATCTGAAAGCTGAATAAATAGCTTTCCATTGATGTATGGTTTGTTATGATAGGACAATATTTGTAAATCTGGAATCTGAGGGTGCAAAAAAATCTAAATATTGAGAAAATCACCTTTAAAGTTGTTCAAATGAAGTCTTAGCAATGCATATTATTAATCAATAATTAAGTTTATGATAGAAAATGTACTAAATATCTTCATTGAACATGATCTTAATATCCTAATGATTTTTGGCATAAAAGAAAAATGTATAATTTTGACTCATACAATGTATTGTTGTCTATTGCTACAAATATACCTGTGTTACTTATGACTGCTTTTGTGCTGCAGGGTCACAAATATGAACATTATTATATTCAGTGGCATCTCCTAGTGATATTTAGTGCCAGTTTATCAGGACGTGATGATTTTGTTCTCTTTGACTCGCTGTCATGGAAACGGTGCTTTATTCGAAAATGTTTTATGCGATATTCCAGTTTTGCGCATAAGTTAAATACGCATCTTTGGATGGAAACATGATGGAAATATGATGATTGTCATGATGTGTTTTCAACAGCTGATGTTTGAGAGTCTCCTGCTCACCTGTGAGAAGATATCCACGTTATGTTTGGGTTTATACGTCATTCGGACCCGGTTCTGCAGCGCTGGACTCCTCACGGACTTCAGATAGAACGCCTGCATCTCAGAGTCTGACGATGAGAAGACCACACAGAGAAATTACAATAAATCTCATTTAATATTTCATCTGAGAAGCACATTTATTACGGGGAGAGATTCAAAACTCTAAAGTTTGAGGTCGGTCAGATTTTTAAATGTTTTTTTTTTAATGTTCACCAAAGCTGCATTTATTTGATCAAAAATACATTAAAATAGTGAAATATTATTAAGATTTAAAACAGCTGTTTTCTATGTGAATATGTGTTAAACTGTAATTTATTTCTGTGATCAAAGCTGTATTTTCAGCATCATTACTCCAGTCTTCAGTGTCACATGATCTTCAGAAATCATAATAATATGCTGATTTGCTGCTCAAGAAACATTTCTGATTATTATCAATGTTGAAAACAGTCGTGCTGCACAATATTTCTGTGGAAACTGTCATTTTTCAGGATTCAAAGATGAGCAGAAAGCTCAAAAGAACAGCATTTATTTGAAACCGAAATGTTCTGTAAAATGTTTTTAATGCACTTTTGATCAGTTTAATGCAGGGTTTCCCAAAGCGGGGTTCGCGAACCCCTGGTGGTTTGTGAGGGAATTGCAGGGGGTTCGTGAGTTGGTACATGGTTAAAGGAATAGTTCACTTTGAAATTAAAATGTGGTATCTATCAGCTTACCCCAAGGGCATCCAAGATGTAGGTGTCTTTTTTCTTCAGTAGATCCAATTTTGATGTTTTTAGGTCAAACCGTTCTAGTCTGTCAGTCATATAATGGCAGGTATAGGTCACTGTCTCTATAAGAGGGAAAAAGAACATGCACAGAGAAATCCAAATTAAACAATTCCCCATCGTAACTACACATTGATGGCCTAAGACACGAAACGAGCGGTTTGTGTGAGAAAACGAACAGTATTTATATCGTTTTTTACCTCTTGTACACAACCATGTCCAAGTGATCTGAGTGTGCACACACATCCGGTGTGTGACGTGTGTGTGTGTGTGTGCGCACGCATCCGGTGTGTGATGTGTGTGCACGCGCTCTGGCTCACACTGCATTCACACGGGGCGTCGGCGTCAACGCTTGACGGAGGGCGTGTCTGAAGCGTGGTGCTGATGCAACTTTTCAAGCGCCAACGGAGGCGTCAGCCAATCAGATCGCCTCATGCAAATACCCAATCCCGTTCATGCAACACCAGAGAAGTATGTGATTGGTTGTTGTAACTATGACGGCGCGTCAGCACCACGCTTCAGACACGCCCTCCGTCAAGCGTTGACGCCCCGTGTGAATGCAGCGTGAGCCAGAGCGCGCGCACACACACGTCACACACCGGATGCGTGCGCACTCAGATCACTTGGACATGGTTGTGTACAAGAGGTAAAAAACGATATAAATACTGTTCGTTTTCTCACACAAACCGCTCGTTTCGTGTCTTAGGCCATCAATGTGTAGTTACGATGGGGAATTGTATAATTTGGATTTCTCTATGCATGTTCTAGAGACAGTGACCTATACCTGCCATTATATGACTGACAGACTAGAACGGTTTGACCTAAAAACATCAAAATTGGATCTACTGAAGAAAAAAAGACACCTACATCTTGGATGCCCTTGGGGTAAGCTGATAGACACCACATTTTAATTTCAAAGTGACCTATCCCTTTAATGTAGCCTAGTTTTCGTACAAAGGACGTGCGGACCTCATCAAGTGATCTAGCACCACCGACGGAAATGGTCGAGCACACACGGAAAAACACGATATTGCCATTAATTTTAACCAATTAAAAAATCGATACAACTTTCTTCTTATTTTAATAGGTCGTTTGAGGCGCTTTCTATGGCGTTATTTTAATGACAAGTGTCCAGACAGAGCGCATTGTAATGCGAAGGCGCATCAAAAGGAGCACAAATCTCTTCACTCTCACACAAAACAGACGCGTACTTGTGCGTGCTCAGAATCATAAATAAGCGCATGAGATGAATGCAAATCAGTATTTACATAGCATAACTGTAGTAAATGTGTCTCACACGTGTCCGGCATTTTCACGCAAAATCACATCTACTGTCATCCTATACATGGTATGCCTACGAGTGTATACCATCAGTGAATTAATAATAATAATAAAAAGTTTTTGCAAAGAAATAATACAAATGTACAATCTTAAATGTATAAAAATAATTATCTTTTTGGGAAACCTTTTATTAAAAAAAATATTGTGGAAAAAAATTACACATTATAAATTACTGTAATATTACAGTATAACTTGTTGAGCGTAATAAAAGCAATAGCTTTGTAAATATTACTGAAACTTTAAAACTGATAAAAATAAATGTTTTTAAAGTTAGACATGCAAATGTGCTATTAAAATATTGAATAATTTACTTAAAATCTCAGGGGGTACTTCAAGTAAATAATTTAGGTTCAAGGTTCTTGTTTATTTGTCACATACACAATCATACAGGGTATAATCAGTAGTGAAATGTAGGTTAAAGGGGTTCGGCTGCCAAAAAAGTTTGAAAACCCCTGGTTTAATGCGTCCTTGTTGAATCCGGTGCTGGTGTGAATCTCACCGTTCAGACCCTGAGAGCACTGAGTGGTGTTCACCACAAACCCCTGCAGCGAGTGGTTCTGTTCATCTCCATCATCTTCATCTGAGGAGACATCTTCATCTTCAGAGAGCTCGGCCTCCTCGTCCAGAAACACCCGTCCCTTGCGGAGGAGCTTCTAGAAGACACGACGCGTGAGATGATAATCAAACACCTGGCGCTGTTTTGATCATGTGACAGTGTATTTGCATTTGTAAACCCGCATTTATCTCAAAAATATATCTAAATTGAGACCTATGCTCTCAAAGTCAAATGCAGGAATGTTAAATCATGCATTGATGACCTCAAGGTTAGATTATTGTAATGCTTTATTGGTTGTTCTGCACGTTTAATAAACAAACTACAGATGGTCCAAAATGACCACATTAGCCCGGTTCTGTCAACACTGCATTGGCTCCTTATTAAAGGTCCCATATTGTACACCTTTAAGGGGTTTATTTTAGGTTTTGATGTCCTTAAGAATATATATTCGCGGTATAAGTACCAAAAAACATCTCAATATATTTTTGCAGCTCTTCTCTCAGGAGCTCTGCTAAGAATTGGTCGATTTTGGCCTGTCTAATTAATATTCATGAGCCTCTCTTCTGATTGGCCTGTTGTTTTCTGAGTGACGCACGGCTAGGCCAATCACAGGTAACTAGTTAGGGCGACGTCACAGTTACATCACAGTGCAAGCTGGAGGCGGTCCATTCAACACAGCGCAGATTCGGCTACATAAGGAGCTTAAAATATCATCTTGTGATGTTAGGAGCCAGAATCGACGTAATACAGCCTTAAATTAGAAATCTGATCACATACCTGCTGCCGCTGCCAGACGAAATACCCACGACAGCTAAACGAGATAAAACAAGCGGACAGAAATGATCGCCAAAAATGCTTGTTTGCAGCGCACACTTCTTATCAGAAAAGGTTCAATAAAGTAGTCTTTTGTTGTTATGGGCACGTCTGAAGATTTCGTGCATCTCACGACTATATCATGTATGAAATAATGTCTGTGTGCATGTGTGTAAAACAACAAACTGAGGATTTATAATCACTTGTAATTGTATATACATTGTGGTGATTAATTGTGGCTGGAGGATGGATGGAGACTGAAGGCGGTCAGACGTCACAAGGGCTCTACTTTATGCAGGCTGTGTGCATTTTACTGTGGACTGACTTATATGGTAGTCGCATAGCCCCTAGACCTCAGTTATCATGAAAAAAGCCAGGAAATTTCAGTTTTGACGATATGGGAGCTTTAAACATCGTATACGCTTTAAAATCTTGCTAATAACCTATAAAGCCCTGAATGGTTTAGCTCCTCAGTACTTGAGCGAGCTCTTATCACATTATAGTCCTTCACGTCCGCTGCGTTCTCAAAACTCTGGCCATTTGATAATACCTAGAATATCAAAATCAACTCCTATTTAGCGCCCAAACAATCTACCAAACACTGTTCGGGAGGCAGACACACTCTGTCAGTTTAAATCTAGATTAAAG
>CM041808.1:1588690-1598690 GCA_023376895.1 Aspiorhynchus laticeps
TACACTATAAATACGCCGGTATTGCCGCCGTTCATATACTTTTCATGATAGCCAACAATTCGGTCCGGCGTGCAATGCAGTTCGCAGACAAGTTTTCTTGCACGCACCTGTTTTTAACTCGTCTTGACTGTCGTACAGTCTGATATTAATGACAAATGAGATCCCACAGTGTGATATGATCATCATGTGCGTACAGTCTGACAAGTACAATCCTAAAGGACTTTTAAAAAAAATATGGCACAGTGTGAGCCGGGCTTAAGTCTGTAAATCCAGTCTCTGTCAGCAGGTGGCACTGATGGAGCAGCAGAATTACAGCTGTTTACCTCCGTGAACAAAGCAGCGTTGTGATTAAAACACTACTTTATTAGGTATTAATAACAATGCCTTCAAAGATGTACATTCATATAATTAATTAATTTGTATAATTCTCTTAGCACTCTTTTAAAACCTCCATGTTTTCACACAAAGCTACACTATTCTGCTGCTGTGTGCACCTGAGACTTACTCAAAACTCTGCTTTATGCTGGATAATATTTATTTATCTTCAGTTGTTCAAATCGCGGTAATCGAATACGGTTTTAATGATACAGTTGAGGTCAAAAGTTTACATCCCCCTTTCAGAATCTCCAAAATGTTCATTATTTTACCAAAATAAGAGGAATCATACAAAATGCATGTTATTGTTTATTTAGTATTGACCATAATAAGATATTTCACATAAAAGATGTTTACTTATGTGACCCTGGAGCACGTCTTAAGTGTCAATTTTTTTAAATAAATCATATAATAAATGAGCTTTACATTGATGTATGGTTTGTTATGATAGGACAATATTTGTAAATCTGGAATCTGAGGGTGCAAAAAAATCTAAATATTGAGAAAATCACCTTTAAAGTTGTTCAAATGAAGTTCTTAGCAATGCATATTACTAATCAAAAATTAAGTTTTGATATATTTACGGTACCAAATTTACAAAATATCTTCATGGAACATGATCTTAATATCCTAATGATTTTTGGCATAAAAGAAAAATGTATAATTTTGACTCATACAATGTATTGTTGTCTATTGCTACAAATATACCTGTGTTACTTATGACTGCTTTTGTGCTCCAGGGACACAGATAGTCCACAAGAGAAAATAATAGTTGAATTTATAAAAATGACACCGTTCAAAAGTTTACACACCCTTGATTCTTAACACTGTGTTGTTAGCTGAATGATCCACAGCTGTGTTTGTTTAGTGATAGTTGTTCATGAGTCCCTTTGTTTGTCCTGAACAGTTAAACTGCTGCTGTTCTTCAGAAAAACCCTTTAGCTCCCACAAATTCTTTGGTTTTCCAGCATTTTTGTGTATTTGATCCCTTTCCAACAATGACTGTCTGTTTTAGTGATCCATCTTTTCACTCTGAGGACAACTGAGGGACTCATACACAACTATTACAGAAGGTTCAAACGCTCACTGATGCTCCAGAAGGAAAACACATGCATTATGAGCCGGGGCGTGAAAACTTTTGAATTTGAAGATCAGGGTAAATTTAACTTATTTTGTCTTCTGGGAAACATGCAAGTATCATCTGTAGTCTCTGAAGGGCAGTGCTAAATTACGAAAATATGATATTTAGGCAAAATAAGAAAAATATACAAAATGTTCAAAAGTTTTCACACCCCGGCTGATCCCTCATATTTTGGTAAAATAGTTAACATTTTGCAGATTCTGAAAGGGGGGTGTAAACTTTTGACCAACTGTAATACTAACCATGGGGAATTTTATCATGATTTATCATAAAACCAGTAATCGTTCCATCCCTACCTGCGAGCAGCTGAAGCCCTGCTTGGATCCTCCGCTTCCGCCAGCATGGTTTCCTTCAGGTCCTATGCTCCGGTCTGGCGTCTGGACGTCAGGAACGCTTATCTGAAGGAACGCTTCGTCGTCTCCGAACAGGTCGATGCTCTCGTTCAAGCTCACCTGGTCTTCCTTCGGCTCTTCAGCGTCGTCAAACAGCGCGTCCCAGGCTGGAGAAAGAGCTGGTTTCTGATCCACGTAACGCTCCTCCTCTTCAATTAACGACGGCTCGTCAGCGATCAGGCTGAACGTCACTTGAAACTGATCATCAAACGACTCTTTAGGTGGATCGCGGAGTTGAAACTGCTCATGAAACGACTCTTTAGGAGGATCGCGGAGTTGAAACTGATCATCAAACGACTCTTTAGGTGGATCGCGGAGTTGAAACTGCTCATGAAACGACTCTTTAGGTGGATCACGGAGTTGAAACTGATCATCAAACGACTCTTTAGGTGGATCACGGAGTTGAAACTGATCATCAAACGACTCTTTAGGTGGATCACGGAGTTGAAACTGATCATCAAACGACTCTTTAGGAGGATCACGGAGTTGAAACTGCTCCTGAAACGACTCTTTAGGTGGATCGCGGAGTTGAAACTGCTCATGAAACGACTCTTCAGGTGGATCGCTGAGGTTTGTGTTGATCTCTGGGAGATTCTTGGGTGGAGATCTGGACAGGAGATCTTTGACGTTGGCGAGGATGGTCTGGAAAGCTTTGGTCACCAGATTGTGACGGCAGCGTTTAGGACTGACGCTCTGATAGAGTTCAGGCTGATAGAACATGTGCTGAAGATCTGCGCTCTCGCAGGGATCTTCTAACAGATCAATCAGATCCACCTCGTCCTGGTTTAAACGCTTGTTGTTCTCTCGTCTCTGATCTTCACGGGTTTCGTCCAAGCAGTGGTCAGCATGTGTGAGTCTCTTCTCACGATCAGCAGTGTTTGGTTTAGTCGTCTTCCGTCGAGTGATTTCGTCAGCGTTTGGTTTTGTTGTTCCTCCATCAGCATCCACTTTCTGCAGATCAGACTCAAAACTACAGTCGTCCTGTGAGGAGAGAAAATCATCAACGAGACGCAATTAATTAATTAATCACATAGTGACTGCACTGTATATGTGGACATGAAGAGTTTATTTGCAAAAAACAGATAACTCTTATGTTCAAAAATCATGTTTTTTATTATGTTATGTTTTTATTGTGTTAGTTAGCTGTATTTTTTTGTTATTTTTTAACCTAATCAAAATAACGGCGTTATCTGCTTTTGCAAATTAACTCTTCATATATTTGCATAAAAATACAAATAATACAAAAATATATATTTTAATCGGCTGTCAGTTGATTAAAATGTTTAATCTAATTAATTACATGAGGTTTCGATTAATTAATCTAATAGCAAAATTTTTTTTTTAACTGAAAATACCCACAAAAGATTATTTAAAGCTATTTTTGTGTTAAATGAGAAAGTATAAAGTAGATATTACAAATTGTAGCTTTAGAAAGAAATATTTTATTTGATTAAACATAAACATTTAGGCTATAAGGGCCTAACATAAACTATGGAACATAAAAGAAGATAATTTGAGAAACATATTATTTTTTGTTCATACAATAAAAGTCATTGGTGACCAAAACAGCTTAGTCTTCAGAAACACACACAGGGGCTTTTTTTCACCAATATCTTGAATTTTAGGGCATACCTGCATTTATGGAGTTGTTCCCTTCATCATATTTGTCAACAGTCAACTGTATGAAATATAAGATGATGTACAGGTTTGGGGGCGGGGCCAATGCGTTAATTCAAATATTTTAATTGCGTTATTTTTTTCATAACTAATTAAGTTAACACGTTAAATTGACAGCCCTAGTAAATATAGAACCTAAAGTTATATATACAAAAAGTATATTTACTTACAAATGTGTTATGTATATATATATATATATATATATATATATATATATATATATATATATATATATATATATATATATATATGTGTGTGTCTATGTGTATGCGTATAATTACATATAAAATACAAAAAATTCTATCACTCTATCTTTCATCTATATACAAATAATACATTTATAAATATATACACATTTTATAAAATTAGATATAAACAATTATATATTAAATTATAAATTATACAATTTCTAAAATGTGTAAAAATATAATTTACACACACATACAAATAAAATATGTATATATATATATATGTATATATTGTTGCTCTTTTGTTGGTTTTTATTGCTTCTAATTTGTAAGTCGCTTTGGATAACGGCATCTGCTAAATGACTAAATGTAAATTGTCTATATACAATTAAACAAATTTATATACACACTATATATATACACAGGTGCTGGTCATATAATTAGAATATCATCAAAAAGTTGATTTATTTCACTAATTCCATTCAAAAAGTGAAACTTGTATAATGTATACATTCATTCCACACAGACTGATATATTTAAAGTGTTTATTTCTTTTAATTTTGATGATTATAAGTGACAACTAATGAAAACCCCAAATTCAGTATCTCAGAAAATTAGAATATTGTGAAAAGGTTCAATATTGAAGACACCTGGTGCCACACTCTAATCAGCTAATTAACTCAAAACACCTGCAAAGGCCTTTAAATGGTCTCTCAGTCTAGTTCTGTAGGCTACACAATCATGGGGAAGACTGCTGACTTGACAGTTGTCCAAAAGACGACCAGTGACACCTTGCACAAGGAGGGCAAGACACAAAAGCTCATTGCAAAAGATGCTGGCTGTTCACAGCTCTGTGTCCAAGCACATTAATAGAGAGGCGAAGGGAAGGAAAAGATGTGGTTGAAAAAAGTGTACAAGCAATAGGGATAACCGCACCCTGGAGAGGATTGTGAAACAAAACCCATTCAAAAATGTGGGGGAGATTCACAAAGAGTGGACTGCAGCTGGAGTCAGTGCTTCAAGAACCACTACGCACAGACGTATGCAAGACATGGGTTTCAGCTGTCGCATTCCTTGTGTCAAGCCACTCTTGAACAACAGACAGCGTCAGAAGCGTCTCGCCTGGACTGCTGCTGAGTGGTCCAAAGTAATGTTCTCTGATGAAAGTAAATTTTGCATTTGCTTTGGAAATCAGGGTCCCAGAGTCTGGAGGAAGAGAGGAGAGGCACAGAATCCACGTTGCTTGAGGTCCAGTGTAAAGTTTCCACAGTCAGTGATGGTTTGGGATGCCATGTCATCTGCTGGTGTTGGTCCACTGTGTTTTCTGAGGTCCAAGGTCAACACAGCCGTATACCAGGAAGTTTTAGAGCACTTCATGCTTCCTGCTGCTGACCAACTTTATGGAGATGCAGATTTCATTTTCCAACAGGACTTGGCACCTGCACACAGTGCCAAAGCTACCAGTACCTGGTTTAAGGACCATGGTATCCCTGTTCTTAATTGGCCAGCAAACTAACCTGACCTTAACCCCATAGAAAATCTATGGGGTATTGTGAAGAGGAAGATGCGATATGCCAGACCCAACAATGCAGAAGAGCTGAAGGCCACTATCAGAGCAACCTGGGCTCTCATAACACCTGAGCAGTGCCACAGACTGATCGACTCCATGCCACGCCGCATTGCTGCAGTAATTCAGGCAAAAGGAGCCCCAACTAAGTATTGAGTGCTGTACATGCTCATACTTTTCATGTTCATACTTTTCAGTTGGCCAAGATTTCTAAAAATCCTTTCTTTGTATTGGTCTTCAGTAATATTCAAATTTTCTGAGATACTGAATTTGGGGTTTTCATTAGTTGTCACTTATAATCATCAAAATTAAAAGAAATAAACACTTGAAATATATCAGTCTGTGTGGAATGAATGTATACATTATACAAGTTTCACTTTTTGAATGGAATTAGTGAAATAAATCAACTTTTTGATGATATTCTAATTATATGACCAGCACCTGTATATATATATACACACACACACACACACACACACACACACATATATATATATACACAAAAAAATATGTATATTCATTTACAAACACACACACAGACTCTGAGATGTTCATAAAACATTTAAAATGAACACATTTCCCCAATAATCAGTCAGTTCCCTCTGAGGCTGTGAGTAGGGTTAGTATCTGCCTCGAGGCTGATGCTGAGGATCTAATCGTGTCGAACCCCAGCCGTCATGTGACTGATATCAGTCCGTCAGTGATCTTCAGAGCTGTGTGACGTCTGTCCGACAGCATCCACTTACAATACAATCCCTAACAACCCAAATATAAACACCTCGTATCAGAACGTCATAATGAGGTCATCATGTGAGACGCGAATCAGGCCGAGGAGAATAGATGCTTTGTTCTGACTAAATTAAGCCATTAATCAGCCTGCTTTTAAGACAGTGTTTGTTTGAAAAAGAGCCTCTTACGGAGACTAACCCAGTGAATAATCTGATTACAACACAGATCAATATCTGATGCCCATCTCCAGCCGCTGAAGAACGGCGTGTCCGGTGTCTCGTGGACATGTAGGTCGCTCAGCATGACCCACTTCCCACCGCTAGCGCTTATGTAAGCGTTCTGAGAAGCGTTGCATAAGAGCGCATGTATAGAGAGACGCTCAGATTCACTGCGAGCGCTGACGTCAAACACACATGAGTCACGCTCATCTTCCATCCAAGACTTTACACTCCCCCTGTAGTCAGAATCAAGATTTTTAATGTTGTCTATTTATGTTTTTAATATGCTTTTAGACAAACCATGTGCCAATCCATTAATCAACACCATCCTTAAAACTGTAGTTTCTCAAAGACAGGTCCAGAAATGCGGATTGTGGTTGTGCTACGTCACAAACCAATCACGTCAAGAGATCGATTCCTATCACTAGCATGCAACATATACCAATACCAACACAAAACCAAACAGAAATTAAAGCAAAAACCCATGAAGCCGTGGTTTAATGTGAATTTAGAACCGCTAACTTGCATTATAACCCGCGGGAATAGTGTAAAAGTAGCTTGGAGTCAGACCCAGCGTTACTCGCGTATGCTAGCTTTTTAGCTAGTCTTAACGACATTTTAGGACACATCATCATCAAGTAAGTAACTTTAATGAATGTTACAGTATTCACTGTAGTTGTCCGCTAATAAAAACATAGTTTTATTAGTCATTATCCGTGTCTGCCGTTGTTTTGCGTTTACTACAGTTCAGTGGTTCAGGAGGCGGGGCTGGTGTGACTGAGAGGAGGCGGGGCTAATTTGCATATTCATAGATCTGCGTATAGTAAATGAGGCAAGGGTGTCGAATTACATTCAATCTATTTTAAAGGGACAGTTCACCCAAAAATTTAAATTCTGTCATCATTTACTCATCCTCAAGTAGATCCAAACCTGTATGAATGTGTTTGTTCTGAACACAAAGGAAGATATTCTGAAGAAAGTTTGTAATCAGGCTGTTTTGGAGCACCATTGACTTCAATAGTAGGAGAAAAATACTGCTCTGTTTCCCTCATTCTTCAGAATATCTTCCTTTGTGTTCAGAACAAACACATTCATACAGGTTTGGATCTACTTGAGGATGAGTAAATGATGACAGGATTTTCATTTTTGGGTGTACTGTCTCTTTAAGGCATGAGAAAATAATTTTCACAAGAAAAATCGTCATTTTGATAAGTTTTAAGGGATAAAATATTTGACTACAGGGGGACTTTAAGACCATTTTAAGACCAACTAATGACAATTTAAGGAATAAACTGATTTGTAAGGATTCTGAATCATTGTCTGTCGATGTGAATGCGAATTCCCTGAACTCACGCAGGCTTGATGAAGGTGAACTGAAGACTTTTTAAAGACCTTTCTGAGACCAAGTAATTCAATTCAAGTGTATTTGCATAGCGCTTTTCACGATACAAATTAGGGCTGCTCGATTATGACAAAAATCATAATCACGATTATTTTGGTCAATATTGTAATCACGATTAGTAGCGGGCCGTATAACCAAACACTTTTTTTTTAATGCAAATCTAAAGTATTCAGTTAACAGCCTACTGTAGAAATTGAATAATCAAATGTAAAATAAAACAGCGTAGTCTTCACTGTAAGAATTAAACTTCCTTTGTTTCTTATTAAAGCTACAAAACACCTTCTGTGAAGAGCAGAGAGTGATTTTGTCTTTTGTTGTTTGGTTAATATTAAGCACACAGTCGGAGCAGGAAAATAGCGCGCTGTCTCTTTAAGAGCCGCACGGATACAATTTACTGTTACACGCGTATCTGTTTACATTCATTTGTTACATAACCGACGAGGGTTTACGTGAATAATCACTAAGCGCCACATTTTGACGTGTATTTGAGCGTTTAGGCGCATACGTTCAGCTAAAGATGACGTCACATGCTCCGTCTCTGAGCGCATACACAGATATCCTCCTGAGGAACAGCACAAGCTCTCTTTAAAACATTAATAAATCTAATCAACTTTAATAACTCAAGCACGTCCAATTTTGCAAAAGTCACGTTACATGATTTTACTGATTTACACGTGAAAATGGGCTTTTATGGAGTGAAAGCGCACTGCTGGACAGGGGGCGCCATAATCGTTTTATCTCGATTATTGTATTTTCATAATCGTTGGAGGCCGAAATCGAAATCGAACCTGAATTTCGATTAATTGCACAGCCCTAATACAAATCATTACAAAGCAGCATTAAAGCTTCTATTTTAAAGTGTCTACATTATATTTAGTAGTAGCTTATCAGTGATGGCTATGTCAAGTTGATGTTCCATTTTTACAGAAATGTACAGTAAAAATCATGCAGTTAGTTAATGACAAGTAATCAAACAGACGGTGAACACTATTAACTGCAATGATTATATGTTGCAATTAAACTTTGGTAGTTTTGTACGTTAAGTAAAGAAAATTTAAGTAATAAATTGAAGGAAATTAGCAAAATAAAATACAGAAAATACAACTTACAACTGATCTCCGTTACTTTTTAATTCATTTAATAGATTAATATTAACCCCTTAACTGTCATCCCCCCATTTTTGAAAATTCACGAGAAAGTGCAGTATCCAAACTTAAATTATTATAATTCATGAACGCTTTTGAATACAGACCTAAGGTTGGTCTCTTTTTAAAGAAGACAATTAGCAGATTATTACAGAAGTGAAATCATTTAATAAAATTGAAGTATTAAAAAGTTATAGAAGTTTAAATTTACTGTAAAGAAAATGTATTATACTATTTTTATTGTATTTTATATAAAATAAATATTTAAAAAAATAGTTAAAAATCCAAAATTGCTATAAAATTAAAGCCATATGTCTACATAAGTTGTGTTCCAAATTTGAAGTTGATATAAAAAAAAATGAGGTTCATATGCGATTTTGTTTAGGCGTTATACCACAAACAGCCACCGGGTGCCATTGAAACTCCATTGAATTATTTTTTTATGCATTTCTGTCACAAATCTATCAATTTCTCTCTCAATATTACATCTATAACAAAATAACCACCAAATATGGAATCATGAGACTCAGACCTTTCCAACGATATGTGTTTTGTCAAGATTATAAAAAGTTTTGATTCTAAAAGACCGTAATACATTTTGTAATATGACACCGCCGCTAAGGGGGAGGAGACCGCCAAAACATTTTGAAGTACCGTTTCTATGGTAACGCAATGTTTGATTTCAAAATGGTTTTCACAGGATGAATCTTGAGATTTTAAGCTTTCAAATGGTATATAACTTATGATGATTGCTAAAACATGTGATGGGGAAAAAGGCAAGGATATAAAGACTTTTGTGACGAAGGTCAGAACGTCTGTTATGATGTTGATTTATCATAGACGCTTGGTGCACTCTTGTCATAAATGAATCTATTACTGTTCCTACATAATTTGTAAGAACAGAAAATGGTAATATATCTATTTAGGAGACTTAGACCTTTCCAATGATGTATAGTTTGTCATGATTACATTAGGATTTAAGTGTAATATAGTGAAGTAAACTTAGGCGTCCCGTATACGGGACGGTGACAGTTAAGGGATTAATTAATATCTCTGCTCCCAATCACTAGAATATGGAAATTACTTTAATCATCACACTTCAATAAAATGCTGTTCTTCATCAGTAGTCTTGTTTTGCTGCACAAATATCTAAAGATTTTAAAATC
>CM041808.1:1606190-1621190 GCA_023376895.1 Aspiorhynchus laticeps
ACACACAGAGAGAGAGAGAGAGAGAGAGAGAGAGAGAGAGACACACACACACACACACACACACACACACACAGAGAGAGAGAGAGAGAGAGAGACAGACAGACACACACACACACACACACACACACACAGACACACACACACACACACACACACACACACAGAGACGCACACACAGACAGACACATACACACACACACACACACACACACACACACACACACACACACACACACACACACACAGAGAGAGAGACACACACAGACAGACACAGACACACACAGACAGACACAGACACACACAGAGAGAGAGAGACACACACACACACAGAGACGCACACACAGACAGACACACACACACACACACACACACACAGAGAGAGAGAGACACACACAGACAGACACAGACACACACAGAAAGAGAGAGAGACACACACACACACACACACACACACACAGACAGACAGACAGAGAGACAAAGACACCCACACACACACACACACACACACACACACACACACACACGTGTTAATTTTAACAGCAAAGTTTGATTTAGTTTTAGTCATATTCTAGTCATCTAAAAGTTTTAGTCTAGTTTTAGTCGACTAAATATCATAAGACTTTAAAATCTAAAGGGTTTAGTTACAGTGTATTGCATTTATTAAGCGTTTAATGTCCAAACTCATTACATATTCCCAGAGAAAACATCTATTAACATGGTAATATGAATGATATTAAGGTTGGAACATGCAACATAGACACAGATTTAACTGCTGTGACACAACGTACTTATATTAAAATTAAATAAAACCACTTCTCATAAAGAAACACGGTCCTCTTTTCAATTATATAATATGCATTCTTTATAACAACTTTCATACAACATCCTTCATTCAAGCAGGCATATTTATTTATATAAATTAAATTTAGATGAATCCTTATTAGAGCTACTAGAGTGATTCAGTTAAGAGCAGCGAGTGATTTTCTCTCTTTTGTTAATTCATTAACGATAAGAACACAAATAGCATCTTAATTAGGCTGCTGTTCCTTTAAAACTGAATGCATGGATTTAATATACTGACACACATCCGATATTCTCACAACATTTACATTCGCTTAAAATCATTAGGATATTAAGATCATGTTCCATGAAGATATTTTGTAAATATATCAAAACTTAATTATTGATTAGTAATATGCATTGCTAAGAACTTCATTTGAACAACTTTAAAGATGATTTTCTCAATATTTAGATTTTTTTGCACCCTCAGATTATAGATTTACAAATATTGTTCTATCATAACAAACCATACATCAATGGAAAGCTATTTATTCAGCTTTCAGATGATGCATAAATCTCAATTTCAAAAAATTGACACGTATGACTGTCACTCACTCTCTCACACACCCGAACACACTCACACTCACTCTCTCACTCACTCACTCTAACACTCTCACACACTCTCTCTCACACTCACTCTCTCACTCACTCACACCCAAACTCACTCTCTCACACACTCACTCTCTCACACACTCACTCACACTCTCTCACACACACCCAAACACTCTCACTCTCTCACACTCTCACTCTCTCACACACTCACTCTCTCACACACTCACTCTCTCACACACTCACTCTCTCACACACTCACTCACACTCTCTCACACACACCCAAACACTCTCACTCTCTCACACACTCACTCTCTCACACACTCACTCTCTCACACACTCACTCTCTCACACACTCACTCTCTCTCACACTCACTCTCTCTCACACTCACTCTCTCTCACACTCACTCTCTCACACACTCACTCTCTCTCACACTCACTCACTCACACCCAAACTCACTCTCTCACACACTCACTCTCTCACACACTCACTCACACTCTCTCACACACACCCAAACACTCTCACTCTCTCACACTCTCACTCTCTCACACACTCACTCTCTCACACACTCACTCTCTCACACACTCACTCTCTCACACACTCACTCTCTCACACACTCACTCACACTCTCTCACACACACCCAAACACTCTCACTCTCTCACACACTCACTCTCTCACACACTCACTCTCTCACACACTCACTCTCTCACACACACACTCTCTCACACACACACTCACTCTCTCACACACTCACACACACACACTCTCTCACACACACACTCTCTCACACACACTCTCACACTCACTCACTCTCTCACACACTCACTCTCTCACTCACACACACACACTCTCACTCTCTCACACACCCTCTCACTCTCTCACCCACTCACTCTCTCACACAATCACTCTCTCACACAATCACTCTCTCACACACCCTCTCACTCTCTCACCCACTCACTCTCTCACACAATCACTCTCACCCACTCACTCTCACACACCCTCTCACACACTCACTCTCACACACCCTCTCACTCTCTCACCCACTCACTCTCTCACACAATCACTCTCTCACACAATCACTCTCTCACACACCCTCTCACTCTCTCACACACACACTCACTCTCTCACACACTCACTCTCTCACACACACACTCTCTCACACACACACTCTCTCACACACTCACTCTCTCACACACACTCACTCTCTCACACACACTCACTCTCTCACACACACTCTCTCTCACACACACACACACACACACACACACACACACAGGCTGTCTGAGCATCTAAACGATCACCTCCTGTTCTCTCAGGTCTGATGTGAACACACACTCACGTACCTCCAGCTGTTCTTTCTGCGTGAATCCTCGAACCCCTTTCCCGGCCGACGCCTGCCCCATGAAGGTCATGACCTTCACCAGCGGCTGATGGCGGCTCAACATCTCTGCAATCTCCTGCACGCTCTCGCGGAAGGACGAGAAGATCATGACGCGTGTGCTCACCTCAGCGGACGCCTTCGAGTCTGGACCAATCACAGCAGAGTTCAGCCACAATCTAACCAATCAGACTCAAATCAGCCACGAGACACAAACACCCTGCAGAACAACTCTGACAGAATACACGACTATAAAATAAGCCTTTTTAGGACATTTTTTTTTATTTTCAACCGTCTACATATATATAAAAAATATGTAGTTTAGTTGTGCTTTTGTGATTTTTTATATTAAATATATCTAGTGCTGTCAAACGATTAATCAAATACAAAATAAAAGTTTTTGTTTACATGATATATGTATGTGTACTGTATATACTTCTGTATATATAAATACACACACAGTATATATTTTGAAAATATTTACGTTTAAACTGTACATTTATATATTTATATACATTATATATAAACATAAAAATTTTCTTAAATATATAGATGTGTTTGTATTTATATATACACATAATAAATATACATAGTAAACACACATATATTATATAAACAAAGACTTTTATTTTGGATGCGATTAATCGTTTGACAGCATTAAATATTTCAGATTGATCTTTTCAGTTTTCATAATTTTGTTGTTTTTAATTTTTATAAATTTTGTTCTATTTCCAAATGTCTCTATATTTGACATTAGTTTTATATAAATTTTTTTAAGTTTTAGTAATTTTGTTCTGTTTTTGATTCATTTTTGGCCAAATGAGATATGTTGCAGAAATATAATAAGTTTAATGTTTCATCTATTTTATTTCAGATAACGTTTATTTCAAGCAACACTTTTTAATGGTTGATGACTCTTATTAATATTAAATTTAGTGCTGTTAAATGATTAATCGCATCCGAAATAAAAGTTTTTGTTTACATAATATATGTGTGTAATGTGTATATTTGTTATGTATATATAAATACACACATACAGTATATATTTGGAAAATATTTACATGTATATATTTAAATTCTAATAATTTATATGATATATGAATATATATAAACATAACATTTCTTAAAATATATACACGCATGAGTGTGTATTTATATATACATAATGAAATTACAATTATAGCTAAATTATTACAATATTATAACCAAAATTAAAAGCTCAATTGCTTATAGTTATGATAATCACTATAATAACCCTGTTTCATCTTCAGTACTTAAACAATCATGTATTTCATAAACACTTCTCCAGATGTGTATAATATCACACAGATGTACCTGAGCTCTCGGTCCACGTCTCAAAGTGCTGCAGCACAACCTCGTCCAGCTTCTGTAGTTTGGGGTGACTGTAAGCATACGTCTCTCCAGGCTCTATAAACACATCAGACACACTGTTTACTCACCTGCAGGTCGTCTGGAGCCGTGTGTATGCTGGGCTTTAGCACAAACCCAGACTACTATGATAGCTTTATGATACTTGAACAGCACATGATCACTGACTGCTGTCACTAGCTATGTTTACATCCAAAGATGCTCATTTAACTTACTTGGGGCCCTATGAAATCGGTTTTATTCTTTATCAAATTTTTTTAAATCCTGTTTTGATTTTTCTGGATTCCATTTTTAGGCAAGGCAAGTTTATTTATATAGCGCATTTCATACACAGTGGTAATTCAAAGTGCTTTACATAAAAGAAAGTGAAATAGTCATTCACAGCAATAAAAACAAGGAATTAAAAATAATAAAAACAGGGAATTTTAAAATGATATAGAAATTGATTTAAAATGAAATTTAAAACGGTTAAATAGAAAATGATTATACATAAAATACAATGCAGTCAGTTCGGACGTAGCACAGTGCTCATTCAACAAATGCACAGCTAAACAGATGAGTTTTGAGTCTGGATTTAAATGTGGCTAATGTTTTAGCACATCTGATCTCTTCTGGAAGCTGGTTCCAGCATAATAGCTAAAAGCGGACTCCCCTTGTTTTGTGTGAACCCTTGGTGTTTCTAACGGACTCGATCCTAATGATCTGAGTGGTCTGTTAGGTTTATATTCAGTGAGCATATCTGCAATGTATTTAGGTCCTAGACCATTGAGTGACTTATAAACGAGTAAAAGTACTTTAAAATCAATCCTAAATGTAACTGGAAGCCAGTGTAAGGACCTGAGGACTCAGATGTTCTGGTTCTAGTCAGAATCCTGGCAGCAGTGTTCTGGATGAGCTGAAGCTGTATAATGCTCTTCTTTGGAAGGAGACCATTACAATAATCCACCTGCTGGTGATAAACAAGTTTCTCCAAGTCTTGACTGGAAACAAAACATCTAATTCTTGCAATGTTTTTGAGATGATAGTATGCTGATTTAGTTACATGACTACTAAAACTAAGGTCTGTCTCCAGAATCACCCCAAGATTTCTGACTTGATTTTTAGTTGTTTGACCCCTAGAGTCAAGGTATGCATTCACCTTGAGAACTTCATCTTTGTTTCCAAATGCAATGACTTCAGTTTTCTCCTTGTTTAACTGAAGAAAGTTTTGGCACATCCAACTGTTAATTTCATCAATGCATTGTCAGAGGGAGTCAATGGGGCTGTAGTCATTTGGAGATAAGGCTAGCTAGATCTGGGTATCATCAGCATAGCTGTGATAGGCAATTTGGTTCTTGCTCATTATTTGACTTAGTGGGAGCATATACAGGCTAAACAAGAGCGGTGCAAGAACTGAGCCTTGTGGGACTCCGCATGTCATGGACGTCCACTTAGACTTATGCTCTCCTATACTCACATAATAACCTCTCCCTTCTAAGTATTTTAATACTTCACTTTAATTAATTAAAAAGCATGTCTAATATATGTTTCATGATTTTAATTAATATTTTAGCGTCAATTTATTAAAAGTTTGACAAAGTTACATTTTTACATGTTTGGGGCCCTATGAAATCTGTTTTATTTTTTCCCAAATTCCATTTTATTAATTTTTAAAATCCTGTTTTAATTTTTCTGGATTCCATTTTTTTCCGTTTTACTTTTTCTAGACTCCTTTTTAATACTTCACTTTAATTAATTAAAAAACATGTCTAATATGATTTTAATGAATATTTTAGCATCAATTTATTAAAAGTTTAACAAAAATTACATGTTTAGAGCCCTATGGAATGTTTTATTTTTTTTTACACCTTATGGTTGTTACCAAATTCTGTTTTTAAAATAAGTTTTATTTATTCTTACAATAGCCTTATGAAATTCTGTGTAGTTTATTTACATTTTTCTGGTTATCAAATGAAGGCATAACATATGAAAAAGAAACTAATTAAAAATTTTTGGCCAATAAATTGGATTTTCTAGTCAAATTAAAACATGGAAAAAATATTGTGTGATTTATTCCTTAAAAAAAATAAAGTTATATTATTTTTTCAACAGTAGTAGCAGTATTACTTACATTCTACTGAATTATAGTAATATATTTCTGCAACAATATCTTCAAGTTAAACCAAACTTTTATTTTGACGGGTTGCTGTGCATCAAATTCTGTGATATATTCCGCGTTAAACTCTAAATTATGTTTTCATGACTGGATTGTGATTCCGTCTGTGTTTTCAGCATCGCAGAAATCATAGGGACCTACTTACTATATGCTTTTTTGATGCACATGATGGAATTTATTCGGTAAATGTGTTTCCATCATAGTTTATGCACATTTTTTCTTATCAGATAAAAAGTTTATCCTACTCAATTGTGTGCATTTAGCATTTATGCACATCTTGGGGTTTCCATCCAGCTTTATTTTAATGCGATATCCCAAAATGCGCATAAAAATAGATGGATGGAAACATACACTAAATAGACAAAAGTATTGGCACCCCCTTCTTCAGAACAGAAAAATGCTCTTCCAAATCTGTGGCAACAACGATGGGAACATAATTCATGTATTTAAAAATTGTATTTCATCTCTGTTGCAACAGTTTTGTAAGTGTCTAAAATGACTGAACCCATATGTACAAGTCATTGGTGTTTGGTGATGAGTTTTTGGCTCAAGGTCTGCATTTACAGTCACACCAGAGGTGTTAAACTGGGATTAGGACTTGGTTTTATGCAGACCAGTCAAGTTCTTCCACACTGACTCAATCAATCATTTTCTTTTTGAACCTTGTCTTATACACAGAGACATTGTCATGTTAGAATAGAAAAGAGTCCAAACTGTTGCTATAATATTAGAAGCACACAATTTCCTAGAATATCATTATATGCTTTAACATTAAGATTTGTACTCATAGAAATTACTAAACCTGTTCATTAGAAGGGGGCGCCAATACTTTTGGCAATATAGTGTAGCTATTTGTGTGTTAAAGAGCATCTGCTTTCACGCCTCACTGAAGAACAGAAGTCACACCGGTTTAGAGGAGAGCAAATGATGACAGAATGTGTATTTCTTGAAAGATCAATTCACTAATGACCTCGTCTCGCTGTGATGAACATGCTCTCCATTTCCCTGTAGAGATCCATGAAGACCGGACTCCTCTGGAGCTCGTTCCTCACACGAGGCGACTCTGAGAAAACAACAAACACCGGTGATGTGAAGAGCAGCGGAGCGTCCGGCGGACACGAGCGTGAGTATCTCAGCACCTTTGGGTCCAGAGAAGATGTTCTGAATGAAGAGGAAGAGAGATCTGATGCCCATCTGCTGCAGTAACTCATAGCCGTGATACAGACTGATGCAGATGGCAAAATCGCCCTCGATCGCGCCCTGCTGCGGCCCCTGCTGAGACACAGAGGTGGACAGCAACTAAGTACATTTACTTGAGTACTGTATTAACCTTAAAGGAACACTCCACATTTTACACCTCCCCTAGAGTTAAACAGTTGAGTTTTACTGTTTTTGAATCCATTCAGACGATGTCTGGGTCTGAAAGTAGTCTCCAGGTATATCATAACTAGTCACCTAGCTGGGGACTACTTTCAGACGCTGCGTAATATCATTGTGGTACGGCAGCAAAGCTCCTTGATTATTACGCCGGAATGAGAGTATAGTTCCTAGCCATATCAGTCTAGAAAATCACAACTTTTCATTTTCCGTCAGTCTTAGTACACGATGTAACTACAGAAGAGTTAAGCTTTAAATAGGAGAAATATCAGAAACTCTTTGGTCATTTTTGAGCGAGATGCTAACGGGTCTAATCAGATTCAATGATCTATGCTAAGCTACGCTAAAAGTGCTACCGCCAGACATCGTCTGAATGGATTCAAACACGGTGAAACTCTACTGTTTAACTCTTGGGGAGATATAAAATGAGCCTATTTCCAAAAAAAGTGGAGTGTTCCTTTAACTGTCACCGTCCCGTATACGGGACGCCTAAATTTACTTCAATATATTACAATTAAATCCTAATCTAATCATGACAAACTATATATCGTTTGGAAGGTCCAAGACTCCTAAATAGATATTTTACCACTGTTGTTAAAAATTATGTAGGAGCAGTAATAGCTTAATTTATGACAAGAGTGCATATATAGCGTCTAAACAAAATTGCATAGTAACCTCATTTTTTTTAATATCAACTTCAAATTTGGAACACAAGTTTTTAGACATATGGCTTTAATTTTATGCAAATTTGGATTGGACCTAATTTTATATAAAATAAAAATAGTACAGTACATTTTCTTTACAGTAAATGTAAACTTTTATCACTTTTTTATACTTTCATTTCTTGAAATTATTTCATTTCTGCAATAATCTGCTGATTGTTTTCTTTAAAAAGAGACCAACCTTAGGTCTGTATTCAAAAAGTGTTCATAAATGACAACAATTTAACTTTAAATAGTGCTATTTTCAAAAGGGGGGGGGGGGTGACAGTTAAAGGGTTAAAGTACACTAAGTACTATTTTATTTAATTTTTTTTTTAGACACTTATGACTTTAACTACATTTGAAAGACAAATATTGTACTTTTCAAGTCCATTCATTGTAGCACACAAGCCACCCAATAATCGCAATAAGCTTTGTGCTGTTACTTTAATTATAACACAAAGTACACAAAGCCTTCTGTTAATTTTAAGATAAAATACAAACAATAAATGTGTTTTACGCTCTTTAATTTGTAGTGAGATAACTATACGCTATTCGCCACAGTTCAAGCGGCATGTGAATCAATGATATTTTCCTCAGCATGAAATAAACATGAATAAATATTTGAATACATAAACAATTTGATACAAACGAATGTCATTTAGAGTTTCAAAAAACGTCAATAAGTCTACGTTTTATTGCTGTTTTTCGTGTTAAAGGGGACCTAACGCACACCGTTTCACCCAATCTCATGTTAATCTTGAGTACCTATAGAATAGTACTGCATCCTTCATATCTCCAAAAAGTCTTTAGTTTTATCATATTTATAAAAGAAAGATACAGATTTACGATTCTCTCCGAAAAAAGCCGAGCTCCTGGAGGCGTGCCGTGTTGGCGGAGCTAAAGAGTGAAGGCGTGTCGTGGGCGGAGCTAAAGAGTGAAGGTGTGCCGTGTGGGCGGAGCTTAAGAGTGAAGGCGTGTCGTGGGCGGAGCTAAAGAGTGAAGGTGTGTCGTGTGGGCGGAGCTAAAAGAGTGAATGTGTCGTGGGCGGGGCTAAAGAGTGAAGGTGTGTCGTGTGGGCGGAGCTAAATAGTGAAGGTGTGTCATGTGGGCGGAGCTAAAGAGTGAAGGCATGTCATGGGTGGAGCTAAAGAGTGAAGGCCTGTCGTGGGCGGAGCTAAAGAGTGAATGCATGTCATGGGCGGAGCTAAAGAGTGAAGGTGTGCCGTGTGGGCGGAGCTAAAGAGTGAAGGCATGTCGTGGGCGGGGCTAAAGAGTGACGAGCACTTGCTCCGATCGCCAACAAAACAGACATTTGATGCCGTTTCACTCACCATCTGCAGCTCTGAATCATGAGCGGGATCTTTTATAGCTGGGACCGCTCCATCTTTCAGTATTAAACGATGTGCAAATCCAGCGTCGAGTTGGGCCTTGTTTATAAAACGCTCGTCAACAAAACACTTGAGAAACTCCGTTGCTGCCCCGGAAAAACAAACTATATCCACTGTTCACGTAACGCTGGGTTGTTTTGGGAAGCTGAACAAGTTATCTTTCCCTCACAACCAAAAACACACTTCTTTAGAGACGTTCTTCCCGAGCGAGTCCCGTGCAGCGATTGAAGCGTGTTGATTGGCTGCTCTCGCTCCGGTCGATGCGTGCAGGGGCGTGTTCTTCCGGGAGAAATGCCCATATAAGGAGTTCCACCGTCATCAAGAACAACGATCGAAAAAAACTCTCCGAAACTTGTACAAATCCAGAAGTGAGATTTTTGGCACAGAAATACTGTTATACATCAATTTTTTTTTAAAAACTTTGTCCATGCTTAGCATGAGAATCCAACTCTTTACCAGTGTAAACAACTCTGAATGCATGAAACAGCATTGTACCGCCCCTTTTAAACGTGAAGAATGACAGGTTTGATGCCACACTTTTTTTCAGTAGTAGCATATAGGTGTAATTTTCACATTAACTTCACGCAATAACTTGATTTTATTATCGTAATTTCGACTTTATTCTTAAAATATTATGACGTTAATCTTATTTAGTTAGTTATTTTTCAGCGTGACACTAAAATGCCGCTGTAGGCTATTTGTACTGCATGCAAACACAATCTTGGCACAGCAAAAACAAAAAAGTAAAAAATAATAAGGAGATATTTGAATTATTTATTAATAAACTACTGTTTTCTGAGTCAGTTTCGCCTATCCTGACTCGCTATCTCCTCATTGGACATGCCTTTAGAGAGAAATGCATCTTTACGGATTACATAATGAGAGTTTTTAATTTATGATTTGAATAATTTCATTTTAAAGTAGTAATTTATAGCATTCTATAGATATATTTATCATGTCAGTGAGGCAAGTATTTGGTTTCAGTTTTTCTCAAGATGGAAACGGCAGAAAGCCACCCCCGTTTGTTTTCTTTATTTTACAAAAGCACAACGTTTTGTTGATATTGTGAGTGCACACAAATAAAAGTAGACACTTTGCAGTTCACTTTGCGAGAAAGCTAGTGTTTTTTGACCTTGGATGTATGTAAACCTGTTTTAGGACACTCATAAAACTATTAGCAACCTTAGAAATGGCACTTTAACATTCATCACTGATAGGGAGTAGACAAGTAGACAAAGTAGAATAAGTTGACACATACTTGCAAAGTTTCTCATAGTCAGTATGTTGTGGATCCATCACAATAAAGTGTTAGAAGATATTAAGCAGATGATCTACTAATACTCTAATGACTGCTAGTCGACATGTAGTTGCAAAGTTACTTACTAGGGCTGGGTTTTGACACAAATTTCACGTTTCGATTCTCATTAGAGCGGCACGATTCTGGATAAATTGAGAATTACCATTTTTTTTCTCAAATAGAGATCACGATTCTGAACTAAACAAAATAATGTGACAAAATATTAATTGCTGCAGTCTATTTAAAAGTGTTTAATTTAAATGAATTATTAAACATTTTAATATATAACACAGTATGGCCAGGTTTCACAGACGGGGCTTAGACTAAGCCAGGATTAGATCATAGTTCAATTAAGACATTTAAGCAATTTTTATCTTCTTGAGCATCTTGAGACAAAACAAAGACACTGATATATTTTAAGATCAGTCAATGCGAGTTTCTTTCAGTTGAAACGGCTCAGATTTACATTTTTGTCTAGGACTAGGCTTAAGCCTCGTCTGTGAAACCCGGGGTATATGTATTTAAAATATAGTGTATTTAATACACCAACTTTTAGAATTAAAATGATGAAAAATTGGTTTGTATTAATGATTCAATGACTCACTCATACCTCACTTGTTTCATTAATGGATGAATCAGTGTTTTTGAACGAATCTCGAATGAATGATTCAATAACAAATACATTTTTTAACAGTCACTTAATGATGCAATGGGTTGAAATGATGCAATCGACACAAACGTTATTTGAAGCGCCAGCTGCTTTCAAAAGACGAATGGCTCTATTTTGATCGCTACCATAGACATCAATGTTTGTAGCCGAACTATAAACTTTTATCCCAGTATTTCTATGAATGACTGTAACTGTGCGTTCACACCGCCGCCGGCGAGAGCGTCAAAATTCGCTCTGGCCGCTCTGCCAACGACGCTGTAGAAAGATTCGTTGATGCTCTGACGAGCGAACGCTTGATCTTGTATTTAAAGGAGCCGCAAAGGAAACAAGCATATTGATCTTGTGCAGACTGACCACAAGTAGGGTATAAGTTAACCTCATTAAATATTTTAATTGTGAAAGTAAGAAATTGATAAATCGAAAGAGCTTTATAGTTACAACAATTATAGTTACATGTTTGCTAACGAAATAAACCAATAAATGCCATTTGTGTGGTGTGTTTTTTGTTGGTTAAGTGCTAGTCTAATTTCAACATGCAGTTTTATAGGAGACGTTTACTAGCCTAGGTCTTTAATTAACATTAACGTTAATTTGTGCGCAGCCTACATTCCAAACTGTCCTGGTTGAAGTGGTTGAATCAAATCTATGTTGTTTTGAGGAAATTGATAGCATTCCCGCTGAAAAAAAAACAAAGCGTTCTAGCGCTAAAATGCTTGGGAACTAATGTGGTCGGAACCAAAGTTTGCATGACTGCGTTCTCTGGATTCCTCTCAAGCGGAGGACTTCTACATTCTGATTGGTTGCCGCCGAACCGCGTCATAGCTCATTACCATGAAGTTGACTTGATTTCAACTCTCCTCGACGCTCTCACCGCCCAAAACTCGCCGCGCCGCTCTCGCCGGAGCTCGCCGCCGGCTCACATTGAAAATTAATGACTTCCGGCCACTTTGACGCTCTCGCCGCGTGCGGTGTGAACGCACAGTAAGACAGAAATAATACCGTGTAGTTGAAAAGAGCTTTTTCTTACCTAAACATGTTAACTGTCTGCTCTCTGGATCAGCTGAATGCAGATCTGAATGTTCCCGTATGATTTTTTCAAAGTTTTAATAGACACGGGCGAATCGTTGTCATTCGGAAACTAGATCGTGTGGGTATTTGAATCGAGATCGTGATCTTTTAACGATTAATCGTGCAGCTCTAATTCTCATTCACAAGCTTGCGATTCAATTACCAATTCGATATCGATTATTATGGATATATATCAGGTACAGTACATGCCAAATTTTCAAGACAAAAAAAAAAAAACCTCTAAACTAATGCTGTAAAATATACATGAGAGTCAGTTAGTACTACATTACTATAATATTGAAGGTTAAAACTGACTGATTTGTTAAAATTACACTTATAATAATAAATTTACAATTACATAATATTTCTACTTCAATTCGTTTTTTTGAAATATAAACATAATGGTGGCTGTCATAAAAACTTGATGGATTTATTCAAACATAAATTAAACATTGAAGAACAGTACAATGTATAATGAATATGGTGCATATATGTAGCAAAATGCCCAGTTTATTTTCTATCTAATGAGTCACCGAATATGTTTTTTTCTGAGGTAAATGTGATGTTAAGTTTACAAGCCGTTATATTGACGTCTGCACGGCTGAAACACTGATTGAGAGATTACTCGAGACAGGGTACGGATTGTAAAGTTGTACTCTTTATTTTAAAGTACCTTCAGATGTTCATTCATGTTTATTTTGTGCTGAACTGGTATTAATGTGGAGATGATCAGTTCACTACAGCGATCACTTCACACTAAACAGCGCCAAAACGGCATTTATTGTTTGAATACTGCAATACAATGGACAGAATTTGAAACATGAGACTTTGTTTCATATTAAAAGTACCAAAGCACAATGCTTATTGTGATATATTGGATGTGAGGTGCCCTTCAACGTGCCGTCCATTCATTGAAAACAGGCTAGAGTAATAGATTCTTGGGATTTAACAATCGATATCGTTCCATAAAAATGAGAATCGATTAATATCAAGATATCGAGATTTTTTACCCAGCCCAATTACTTACTGTTAGTAGAATGTCTAAAGCGGACGATCACAATAAAGTGTTACCAGAATGCATCGTGTCTGTGTGTGTGATGCGTCTGCGGTACCTGGATGTGGGGCGGCGGGTTGCGTCTGAACTGTTCTCGGGCCAGAATGATCTGGTATTTTGTGAGGGAGCGGAGGTCACGCTGATTCAACAGCCTCATCTGGGTCAGACGGGACGTAAACTTCTCCAAAACCTGCGGGAAAAACAGGCCAGAGCTGTTTGAAAATCATTACAGCCGCACAATGGAGCACTCGGATGTCTCTTTTCAACACAATCACGCCACATATTCCACTCACGTCTTCTTTCATGCTCACCGGAGGAGTGTTTGAGAAAAAAATAGACATTCAATCTTTCAGGACTCTTTCTCTGATCACTTCTTCTCGACAAACAATCACTGCTGAGACCCAAACCTCTCCAATTCAGGACAAACAAATACACTATATTGCCAAAAGTATTGGCACCCCTTCTAATGAGCAGGTTTGACTACTTTAGTAATTTCTATGAGTACAAATCTTAATGTTAAAGCATATAATGATATTCTAGGAAATTGTGTGCTTCTAATATTATAGCAACAGTTTGGACTCTTTTCTATTCTAACATGACAATGTCTCTGTGTATAAGACAAGGTTCAAAAAGAAAATGATTGATTGAGTCAGTGTGGAAGAACTTGACTGGTCTGCATAAAACCAAGTCCTGATCCCAGTTTAACACCTCTGGTGTGACTGTAAATGCAGACCTTGAGACAAAAACTCATCACCAAACACCAATGACTTGTACATATGGGTTCAGTCATTTTAGACACTTACAAAACTGTTGCAACAGAGATGAAATACAATTATTAAATACATGAATTATGTTCCCATCGTTGTTGCCACAGATTTGCAAGTGCATTTTTCTGTTCTAAAGAAGGGGTGCCAATACTTTTGGCAATATAGTGTATCTGTCCCTACATGTCTTAGAAGTATGATTATTAAATACACTCAGATCATTCAACTAGAAGCCTGGAGTCAGTATGTGGAATCTCTCAGAGAGTCTATTCATCTGTGAATCCTGAAAAATATAAAATGTATGACAGTTTCCATTAAAATATTGTGCAGCACAACTGTTTTCAACATTGATAATAATCAGAAAT
>CM041808.1:1626190-1643690 GCA_023376895.1 Aspiorhynchus laticeps
TCGATCGCTCTTCATGAGTCCAGCATGTTTCCAATACCACCTGAATAAACCACAGCAAGATTTAATTTGTTTACATGATTGGGCGAATCATGAACTAATGTTCATTTCTACACATACTAATGTGTTAAGTTGTATAATTAACACTAATTCATTACGAAGCAACAGGAATTAACGATGAACTTGTGATGAGTAAGTGCTGTAATGATTGTTAGTTCATGAATAAATCTTACTGTACAGTGTGTTTAGACTAGGTTTATCTAAAACACACCGTTTCTGCGGTCACAAGCGGTCAGTGTTGTGGTTTAGCAGTAATGTGAAATACAAGGTTAAGTGTGGTCGGCTAAATAAACTTAACCAATGAACAATCACTTATTTTTCAGGTTCAAATTAGGCTGATCTACTCTATATAACTGACTTAAAAGTTATGATCAATGTTGAAGAAAATGAGATGACTAACTAGTAAGACTAGTCTAAGCAGTTTATGCATTAACTCGTGGTTGACACTGACACGAGTGAGTCTGTGAATAACACTGATCCAGAATCAGTCGAGTGATTAATGAGCTTTTGTAAAATCTATTTTTAAGTGTGAATAAAAACTAAGCCCATACTTTAAAAAAAAAAAATGTTTAAGGTCATAAAAAGTTTTAATAACTTAAATCATGCAACAAAATGTCTTGGGGGCAGAGAACTAAAATTGCGATGCAACATTTCAAAATAAGAGTATTTCCAGCTTGTTTATATTAAAGGCGCCACATTATGCAGTATTTTTTTTTTATGGCTGTTATTAATATTTTACAATTAGCTGCATCACAACAGAACACAATTAAATGGAGAATTCTCCATTTAAAATATCAATTCCCCTAATTATTAATTAAAGTAGAAATATCTAAAAACCTAGTGTTTACTTTCTGGATTCAAATTAATTTTGCTTGGTAATGTCTCATCATATCCTTTTATTAAACATTATTTGATAGATGTGCTCCTAAAGTTCCTGATGTGTTCCTACATTTTTCAAATTAAGAGCACGTGCTCCTTAAAAAAATAAAATCACATGGTACTTACAGTATCTCACACTACTGTACATCTCATCTGTTCATATGTACGTGATGACTGATGTGTAAATCTGAATTCACCCACGCAGAGGGTTCTGGGTAAACTGTTTGCTGTCGCTGCTCGTTGACGTCCCGCGGGGCAGATGTGCGGCCAGAGAGCCCCTCGTGACCAGATCAGAGAATCGTGGGTCACAGCGGGAAAGAAATGTCAGCCCAACCCTAACATCATCACACAGTCACAATAAACAAGCCTTCAGTGTGATGAAGCAGAATCCGAGCTGAACGTTGATGTCAATCTGTGTTCCACAGACATGGCCGAACCCATCCATCAGATCACCACCAATAACGACGGTGCACACACGCGGGAGCAGGTGCCACACACGCTCATCACACGCAAGGAGAAGGTGCGTACTGCTGACCAATCAGACATCTGAGAACACACTCTGTAACGCCACACCAGAGGAATCAAACTAGTGCGAGTAATGCATGTGATCAAACGCAGCTGCGTGAATGTGCCATTAACTCTGACATGAGGATGACAGTGTTTCCCACACATAGACTTTACCTGGGCACAGTGTCGCATCTCTCTGCGTCTATTCTGTGCAGTGAGCGGCAGAGAAACAGCATTCAGTTGGCCGTATCGCAGCAAAATCGTCAGTAAATCATTTACAAAACAGCGTTTCCAAGCAGCTGTCGCTTACTGACTGTTTGGGCTTTTAAATATGAGCATAATTCGTCTGTTAATATGCGCATAGTTTGTTACTCAGACGCTGAATGAGACAAAACCGTAATACAGCCCAAACCACCGCATATAGTCGCTTTTTAGTGCAAGTTAGATGTATATTGATTTTATCAGACGATGTTGTGATTATAAATCAGGATTTAAGGAGTATAGTGAGAGTGATTCCTGGTTAACATGTAGTCGTGTTTACTATTTATACTTGTTTTATGTATGCCAACAGAAAGTATAATGTGAACAGCTTTATTGGGCATTACAGTATGTGACATTTAGAACAGATCTTAAGTGCCACAACTCGTCTGAACGCACACTTGACACAATGACGTCATGAATATGCAAATTAATGTGACGTCACCTGCCGCCACAAAATCCTGTGGGAAACACTGGGATGATGAATCAAGTCACCGTTTGATTGGCTGCTGAAATCATTAAACTCCACCTACTTCCATTAATCGACACTTTCCATGAAAGTCAGAAACGAACCAGAGCTGGAGGCAAAAATGCCCTGGATGGGATAAACATGGCTCAGATATGACAAATATGGTGAATATTATGAAATCTCCAGAAGCTGAATCACATCAATCATTAAAATGTGTTCAATCTAATCAACATCAAACACATAAGATATCAGCACAGCTCAAAATCAACATTTACTTCTCTGAATTGATTCAATAAATCATCTGCCAAATAGATTTAACCCTAAAAAGGGCAAAACCATAAAGAGACATCGGAAAATTTATTTATTGCTATTTCCATCATATTGGAACTCAAATAATAAAATTATGATTGTTTTTTTTCTTCAAAACTTTGATTTTAATATTTGTATCCCGATACGTCGCTCCTTTGGGGTATAAATTCACTGAGAACAGAAACTTGTTTATCAATGCTTGTTATAACATGGATGTGATTCCTGAACGCTTTGGAATACAAACCTAAGGTTGGTCTCTTTTAAAGAAGACACACAGCAGATTATTGCTGAAGTGAAAGCATTTCAAAGTATAAAAGAGTTATAAAAGTTTAAGTTTACAGTAAAGATCATGTCGTATACTATACTAAATATTTTATAAAATGTTGCACTCTAAAATTGCTATGAAATCAAAGCCATGTCTATCCAAGTTGTGTTCCAAATTTGAAGTCGATATCATAACAATTGTGGTTCCTGTGAGGTTTTGTTTGGGCACGATACCAAAAATAACCTCTGGGTTACACCCAAATTCTATTGAATTTTTCTGATGCAGTTTTCTGTATCAAATCAATCATTTTCTGTCACAATATCACTTGTATTACAAAATATGCAACTTTGAATGTCAGACATTTCCAACGATATCCGTTTTGTCAAGATTACAAAAAGATTTGATTTTCTGAAACACAACACAAGCCACAAAATCTCAGTCTATATATATACACTATATTGCCAAAAGTATTGGCACCCCTTCTAATGAACTACTTTAGTAATTTCTATGAGTACAAATCTTAATGTTAAAGCATATAATGATATTCTAGGAAATTGTGTGCTTCTAATATTATAGCAACAGTTTGGACTCTTTTCTATTCTAACATGACACTGTCTCTGTGTATAAGACAAGGTTCAAAAAGAAAATGATTGATTGAGTCAGTGTGGAAGAACTTGACTGGTCTGCATAAAACCAAGTCCTAATCCCAGTTTAACACCTCTGGTGTGACTGTAAATGCACAAAAACTCATCACCAAACACCAATGACTTGTACATATGGGTTCAGTCATTTTAGACACTTACAAAACTGTTGCTACAGAGATGAAATACAATTTTTAAAAACATGAATTATGTTCCCATCGTTGTTGCCACAGATTTGAAAGTGCATCTGTTCTAAAGAAGGGGTGCCAATACTTTTGGCAATATAGTGTATGTTTTAATATCTTGATTTATACCCCTAAAAGAGCAACGCATCCCCAAGATACAAACATTTAGAGACCGATTACAAAAAATGTAAGCATTTAATTCATAAAATTTCAATGTAAACATAATAAGCTAATGCTGAACAACAGCTTTTTAAACAGGTAAGTCCCCTCCAACATATGAACTAGATCAACTTTTATCAGAGGATGAGTAGATTACTCTAATACAGGTGGCCATGCAGTTTTAAATGCTTCCTGAGAGCTAAACTAAGAATGTAGAAACAAAAGTCCCCTCATCTAAATATACACAACAAACACCCTTTCAACATGAAACCAAGAAATGTGACCTACAGCTTCTCAAATGGATTCGTCACCCCTTTCAGGGTTAAAAAAGTCAAACTATTGCATCAAAGCAACTGCTCTGTGATGTATCTGCATGTGTTTGTATACGAGTGTCTGACTCTGCTGTTGTGTGTTTGTGTTGTAGTGCGGTGAGGTGCTGTTCGAGAAGCGTCACTATGAGAAAGCACACTGGGCCTGCATCATCGTTCACGAGGACACGTATGAACAGAGCATCTGCTACGGCTTCATGAAGATCATGAGATACATCTGCCAGCAGAACTCAGCAGGTCCAGAAACACACTCCACTCCTCCAGACTCAGACTGGGACATATGTGACCCTGGAGCACAAAACCAGTCATTGGGGTCAATTTTGTGAAATTGAGATTTATGCATCATCGAAATTGAGATTTATGCATCATCTGGAAGCTGAATACATAGCTTTCCATTGATGTATGGTTTGTTATGATAGGACAATATTTGAAAATCTGGAATCTGAGGGTGCAAAAAAATTTAAATATTGAAAAAAAAATAATTTCATAAGGCTATTTTAAGAATAAATTAAGTTTGCATTCAAATAATTAGACATGCCAAAACACAGAATTTGATTTCATAGGGCCCTAAACATGTCATTTTTGTTAAACTTTTAATAAATTGATGTGAAATTAGAAAGACGTGTTTTTAAAAAAAAAAAAAAAAAAAAAAAAAAAATGGAATCCATAAAAACTTTTAATAAATTGATGTGAAATTAGAAAGACGTGTTTTTCAAAAAAAAAAAAAAAAAAAATGGAATCCATAAAAACTTTTAATAAATTGATGTGAAATTAGAAAGACGTGTTTTTCAAAAAAAAAAAAAAAAAAAAAAAAAAAATGGAATCCAGAAAAATTAAAATGGAAAAAATGAATTTGGAAAAAATAAACCTGGTTTCACAGGGCCTTACGTCTGGTGTTTTTCAGCACAAACGCATTCTGTGTGAATATCAGCTCTAGTAATATGTTCTTCATAGAGCCGATCATCAGCTGCATGTCATGCGTTCATATATTTTTTATTCAAAACTGTGATTCCTTGATATATAAAATAATAAAATTGTGGCAAAACATTACATTCAAAATAATAATCTCAAACACGCTTTCTCAAACTGGGATTGTTTTCTCTCTGCAGGCAGTTATCTGGGCATGACGATACCCATCGTGACGGTGGTGCGCACCGATGAGATGCACACGACTCTGTCGCGGGCCGTGACCGTAGCGTATTACCTGCCCACCCAGCACCAGAGCGACCCGCCGCGGCCGTACGACCCCGAGATCGTCATCGAGCAGTGGCCCGCCGCTACCGTCTACACCCGGTGAGGAAAACACTAACACAAGGCACCATTACAGTAATGCACTTACACTGAAGGTCATGGGTTCGATTCCCAGGGAATGCAAGAACTGAGTAAATGTTAATGTGTAAGTTTAGGGCTCTATGATGCAGAAAACACGGACGGAATCCAGTCATAAAAACTGAATTTAGACTTTAATATCACGGAGTTTGTCACAGTTAGGATGAATTAATCAAAAGCAGGTCACTTAAATCAAATGGTGATCTGGACTAGTATCTGATGTGAATCTGAATCCTGCATGTGTCTCTGTGTGAATGGAGCAGGGTTTTGTTTACTACATACACAGAGCGCGTGATTTCAGCGTCTGACGTCTCAATGAAGACATAAATACATCAACAATATCTCCAAAACTGATCAAAACCAGCATTTTACCATTTCATTTGAGTAAAACTAGTCATATCATATACACACAGAACTTTACTCGGCAACCCGTCAAAATAAAAGTCCTGTTTAACTTGAAGACATTGTGTCAGAAATAGCTATATTACTATTATTTACTAGAATGTACGTAATACTACTACTGTTGAAACATAATAACACTTATAGAAATAATCACAATATTTTAATTTTAATAGTAAATCCCTTTATTTGCTAAAAATGTAAATGTTTAATTTTCATTAATTAAAATATAAATTAAATCAATGTTTTATGGCTTCATCTGATAACCAGTAAAATTTAAATACACAACAGAATTTCTGAGGGGGGGGGATTTCATAAGCTACTGTAAGCAGTGTTTCCCACAGGTTTTTTTGGGACTTGTGGCGGTAGGTGACGTCACGTTAATTTGCATATTCATGACGTCATTGTGTCAAGTTTGCGTTCAGACGAGTTTTGGCACTTAAGATCTGTTCTAAATGTCACATACTGTAATTAATACAACTGAATGCCCAATAAAGCTGTTCACATTATACTTTCTGTTGTCATACATAAAACAAGTATAAATAGTAAACACGACCCATTAATACATGTTAACCAGGAATCACTCACTATACTCCTTAAATCCTGATTTATAATCACGACATCGTCTGATAAAATCAATATACATCTAACTTGCACTAAAAAGCGACTATATGCGGTGGTTTTGGCTGTATTGCTGTTTTGTCTCATTCAGTGCACTGTCTGCGATTGAGTAACAAACTATGCGCATATTAACAGACGAACTATGTTCATATTTAAAAGTCCAAACAGTCAGTAAGCGACAGCTGCTTGGAAACGCTGTTTTGTAAATTATTTACTGACGATTCTGCTGCGTTACGGCCAACTGAATGCGCTGTTTCTCTGCCGCTCACTGCTCAGAAGAGACGCAGAGAGAGGCGACAGAGAGCTTTTTATCTGTTGTGGGAAAAAAGCCGCCAAAAGGGTCTGAAAGTTGCTAAATATTGTGCTAAAGTCGCGCTCGTGTGTGTGAGATGCGGGAGCTGATGTTGTATATGGTGGATATTGTTGCGGCCCGCCACAAATGAATCAACATATGGGAAATTAATCAACATATAACACTGGAGATTGTGGGCGAGGGGAGATTTTCAACTAGTTAATCGATCTCGGATGGTTTCATTATCTCGGGCGGATAAAAAAAAAAGTGTAAGAGTAATAAAAACTAAAATCTGTCACCAAAAATATACTTGGGCGGCCGTTAATATAACTGGGCGGCCCGCCCAGGTAAAGTCTATGTGTGGGAAACACTGGCTTTGTATAAAAGCGTCTGTCTGATGCATCAATGAGTGAAGAATAGCAATCATGTGTCTGTAAAACCAGTCAGCACCAATCCACAGAGCGCTTTATATCAACTGTTATTCCTGTTCATCACAGTGAAGCTGCTTTCAAATCTCTATTGTATAAAGCACTATAGAAATAAATATGATTTGACAATAAAAAAATCTCTACATGGGAATCAGTAAATGCACTGAATTAATCTACACCTCTAAATGACAATTCAGACCATTTACAACTGTTTCTTTATTACATATTATAATAATTGCATTCAAAAAATAATTATAATTCTACTAAAATAAATTATGAAGATATTGTTCAGTGTTCAGTAATGATTTTATGATTTTTCCACTTGAGTGTGATCATGTATTATAGTTCTTTTTAAGTAATCTTCTCAATTTCTACTCTGAATATTTAATTTTTATGTATATTCAATATAAAAATAAATCTAGAAGTGCTAAATGCATAAATGCAAATATCAGTTACACCTCAAAATTACAATCTGGATCATTTACGGCTCAAATAATGTTTTGTAATAATTGATATAGTAATTAAATAAAGTAATACATTTTGCAATTTCAGGAGATTATGAATGTATTATGTTCAGTTAGAACTGAATGTTGTTGTTCAATAATTAATTTATGACTTTCCACTTGTTTATGATTATGCAGTATAGGTTTTTAAGTGGCAATTTCTCAGCAGTTTCTACTCAGCATATTTTATTTGTATGTATATTTATTAAAAAAAATTATTCTAGAGGGGCTCCTTCTGCTAAATGCATAAATGTACAAATACACCTCAAAATTACAATCTGGATCATTTACAGCTCAAATAATATTTGTTCAATTAACAGAAACTAGGAGTGATGTATTATAATAATTAAATAATACAATAAATTCTGCGATTTCAGGAGATTCAAGAACTGAATGTTGTTCAGTGTTTAATAATGCATTTATGACTTTTCACTTGTTTGTGATTATGTATTATATGTTTTTAAAGTAAATGTTCACTCACAAGGGAACATTTCTCAGCAATTTCTACTAAAAAATATTTTATTAAAATGTATATTCATTATAAAAAATGTCCAGGTCTATGTTTAGACTTTAAAACATATTATAAAAATGATTTTGGCTCCTGGTTCTTAACTAAAAATGACATTTGTTGAAAGAATGAATGAAAATAATACAGACCTCCACTGTAAGTGTACTACGGTAAACATGAGTAACGAGTGGAGGTGATTGAACCCGTGTCATGTGACTCAGGCCGTTCACGGGCGCCACTAACGAGCTGACCATCATCCACGAGATCAACAGTCTGGCCGAGTCTCTGGACCGTCCGGCCGTCTGCGTCAACGACTCCTTCATCGTGGCCGGATACACCAACCCCGCGGCGGCCCACCGGCAGAACGAGATCTGGTTCCTGGAGCGACCCTGAGCCGCCCCTACCCACAATCCTCTGCACCACAGTGGAGCCATCACAGCACACGTGAGCAGAACTGCTGAACATGTTTATATGTGTCTCACTGATTATAAGCTACACAAACTGGACGTCAATCAATCGCTGTTAAACGCTGTTGCTGTAAGACAATCATCAGTACCTTCTGTCTGTCTCTCTCTCGCTCTAGTAGTGATAATCAACAAATCCATATATAATAGATGCACATATATATTGTCATAGTGCTAAGTATTTTTTTAAACGTCTCTGTTACAAGCACAGATGTCACTGTATGAAGTGAAGGGTTTGACGGCTGGGAATGTAAACAGTATAAACACTACAGCCACTGTGAATTTCTGAATGCTTCTGTACTGATCTGAATAAACTATTACTGAATCACACCGGCGTCTTCGCTACAAACCGGACTGTTATGACTGATGATGTCAGATCAGCTCCAGCCAATCAGAGCCGGCCAACCAACACAAAGCTGAATTCACTAAAGAATGTCAAAAGTTCAGGATTTGATCCGAAAATAACGCAGAGCATCATCCACGACACACACAGGGTCGCAGAACATTTCCAGAAACTACAAAAATAGGATTTTAAAAAATTCTGGGACGTTTTCCACCCCTTTACAACCATAAACCACAAAACCATCAGTTTTCTGAATAATGCATTAAAATTCAATATGAAATTTAATTTAATTGCTTTTTTTTTTTTTCATGATTAATCTTTTTTTGGAACTGATATATTAGTTTAAAATCTCATGGGGACTTCAAAAAATATTTTAAATACTATAATTATAATTATATATATTAGTGCTGTCAAATGATTAATCATCCAAAATAAAAGTTTTTGTTTACATAATGTGTGTACTGTGTATATTTATTATGTATATATCAATACACACACATACAATATATATTTGGGAAATATTTACATGCATTTTAAATTATATATAAATATATAAGCATAACATATTTTTCTTAAATATATACATGTATGTGTGTGTATTTATATATACATAATAAATATACACAGTACACACACACATATGTAGACAAAAACTTTTATTTTGGATGCGATTAACCACGATTAATCGTTTGACAGCACTATATATATATATATATATATATATATTTAAATAATTCAAATATATTTACATTTAATATAATGTTAATTTGAATAATTTTTTTTTTATTTTTTTATGATTTATCATTTTTGGAACTTAAATTTTTACTTAAAATCCCAGGGGGACTTAAAAAAATATTATAAACATTATAATAACATTTGGTAAATAATATATATATATATATATATATATATATATATATATATATATATATATATATATATAAGACGTAAAGATGTCCACATCAAAATAAATTTACAAAAATTATTTTATGTATAGAAAGCACATTAAATGTAAGTAAAGTGCCGACTTTTAAGGTTTTAAATATGTTTTTGGAGAATAAAATGTCAAAATTTGGTTGAAATAGTTACATTGTCATTCAGTGTAACAATAATTATGTTACAAAATCTAATAACATGCTTATTCTGACTTGTACATATTAAAATATATTAAAGAATAAGGGAGCATATTCAATTTTATTGTGTTTTAAATGAGTAAAAAATTCTTACTGATAAATGGGTGAAACCTAGGATAGTGGCTAATATTAAAAATGTAAAATTACAACTAATTAGTATCTGGGGTGAAAGTAATTAGTCTTTTAATATGTCATAAATTGATTTTTTGTTGTAAGTATGCCTGAGAAGATTGTTACACTGAATGATATTTTAGTGGGTGTCTTCTGTAAATCAGGGAGAAATTTATGATATTTATTTTGTGCTCAGAAAAACAAAAACAAAATTGTAATTGAATTAAAAAGAAAACTTTTTCATTTTTTTGGGGAAAAACAACAATTAGAGCATTATTACACTTATTGTTTTTATGCTTAAACCCTTTTTCGTCTTTGATCCATATATATATATATATATATATATTATGAGTTCATTCTCAGAAATCATGCTTTTTCATTGTGCATTCCAATTAATCTCAATCAAATTGCAGTTGGGTTATTTTGATTAGGTAAAAAAATAACAAAAAAAACTGCTAACTAACAATAAAAACATGATAACATAATAAAAACATGATTTTTGAGTTATCTGTTTTTGCAAATATATATATATATATATAAATTCAAATGAACATCCACACACCCAGAATCTCACAGAAATTATCAAATGTAAATATATATGTAAATATAACATTTACATGAATTATTATTTTTTTTTTTATGATTTATCATTTTTGGAACTGAAATTTTTACTTAAAATCCCAGGGGGACTTAAAAAAATATTATAAACATTATAATAACATTTGGTAAATAAATATATAATATTATAATAGTCAAAGGGTTTCAGGCAGCTGACAAAAACGTCCCTGCAGATAATGAAGGAGCTGATAAAGCAGAGGTTCTGAGCGAGATCTCAGATCATATAACGAGCCGAAGCTCACGGATCTGCGCCGGAGGAACCAAACATTCCAGCGCTCCGGTGAGACGTGAATAAACCAAGCAAACCTTCACGTGGAGTTCAGCTCAGCGGGAGTCAAGCACCGCAGACATGACGGAGAAACCTAAACACGGTCAGACAGCAGTCCAGCGGCGCCTGATGAAGATCTGACCCCAGCAGAGGACGACAACAACCCCAACAAACACAAGCAGATCAGAGAGACGCCTTCATATCTCATACTGACTTAACTGCTCTGATGAAACATCCTCCAAAACACACAACAACAAGAGTGGAAGAAACCACTTCAGGGCCTGTATTCACAAAACATTGAGACAGACAGACGGACGGACTATTGTAATGCACGAATCATATAAAGTTACACATCAGATGTTTTTCCCCATCAGTTCCCCAAGCGTTCACTTAAGACAGAACAGATTATGTTTGCGGGAATACTGTAATTCTGTGTATTTATCGGGAGCCGTTATGCGTGCTCTTCAGATGACAGTCTGCGTGAGACGTAATCCTCAGAAAATACAATTAAAAATACGTTTATACTTTTAGATGTTTAATTACTATTTGGAGCACTGGGATAGCTAAACGAGGTCTTAAAATTGTTGAGTTTTTCACTTTTTATTTTAGTTTTTTTGCCTGTAGCTCAAAATATCCCGTGTGCATTTACACTCATTTTTCCAGCCCTGGTCCCATATAACGTCATTAAACCGCGGAGAAGTACCACGTTGTCAAGTTTTAATGACGTACAGAACGTGATGCCTCAGAAAATCCGATCTGCCTGTTTACATGACAGTCGCATCGGCACATATCCGATTTATTTCCACATATGAATGAGGCCTGAATCCGATCTCGCTATATCCGAATGCATGCGTTTTTTTCCAGTTTACACCGTCATAGTACAGATCCGATCTGTGTCACATATGAGCAAAAAATCGGAATTGGGTCACATTTAACACAGTGTAAACAGGGCCTTATTCACCCTGAACAACACACGACACAGGTCAGATACACCTTCACACTCTCACAGTCTCATAAGAGACCTCCACCGACGCTGAAGCACATCAGATCATCGTGAGACGTACCTGCAGGTATCGCGTCTGATACTGCGCGAGCGTCTCTCCCGGCGGAACCACCATCTTCTCCAGACTGCGCTGATGGACGTGCGTCTGGACGTCTGGACTGTCCTCCGATCGCAGCTCGATGTGAGAGATCAGCAGGTTAGAGATCACCTGCTGCACCGCCTGGAACACAAACACATACTCTTTTATTTGGATCCACAAGACAAGCAACAAAAACAAAGACACATGGATAACATACATTCACAAGTCCTCATATTTATAACATTTAACACTCAGACAAAACATCTTTGTTTACATATTTGCATACTCCCTATAAGAGTCTTTTTGCTTTGTTTTTTTTGCAATCCACCCAAATGCAACCCTTTAATCACATTCTTGTGCACATGACCTAAACGTCCAAATACTAAGGTGATTAACTTACACTGATCGTCACACATCAAACACACACATCTGATACCGAGAGATGAGACTGATCTGATGGACGTCGTCTTAACACTGCAGTGAATGGGTGCCGTCAGAATGAGAGTCTGATAAAAACATCACAATAATCCACAGCACTCCAGTCCATCAGTTAACATCTGGAGAAGACAAAAGATGAAACATGAAGATGTTTTTAACTCAAATACAAGTCCATAATCCATAATAACTCTTCCTCCAGTGAAAAAGTGTTCTGGTCTGAATCAGGAGAGAAATCTGCATCAGATCAAGCAGCGTTTACAAGACAAAACAGCTTTAAACAAATATGTGGCTGGATTTTGATGCACTTTTTCACTGGAGGAAGAGTTATGGATTATGGACTCTATGGTATTTTAGTTATAAACGTGTTAATGCTGGATTTGTTTCATCTTTTGTCTTCTCCAGATGTTAACTGATGGACTGGAGTGCTGTGGATTATTGTGATGTTTTTATCAGACTCTCATTCTGACGGCACCCATTCACATCCATTGCTGCAGTGACACATTTCTCCAGATCTCACCTTGACGTCTCCTCCAGGTGTGGCGCTGAGCGCTAGAACGCGGAACTGCTGCGTTTGGTTGCTCAGCTCACGAATCACCTGCAGAACGAACACAAGCGATCAGAACGGATGTCCCAGCACGCACCTGTGTCTCAATAAAGCAGGTGAAGCTCTACCTGACAGTACGCGTGGTTCCCGGTGGCCTTGTGGGCCTCGTCGATCACCACGCACCTGATCTGTGCGGCCGGACAGGTGTTACGGCTCAGATCGTTCACCATCACCTGAGGAGTCAAGAAGAAGACGCGCTTGGATCTCCAGAGCTCCTGCCGCTGCTGCGCCGCCGTCGAGCCTACAGCAAACACACCAACATTAGAGCTGCGACGATAAACCGATGCAGAATCAATCTTCTGAATGCATGGCGATTCTCTCTGGAATTGATTCAGAGTTATGTTAACAGCAGATGGTGCTCTACTCTAGTTTTATCCACACGCTCAAACACTGATGAAGAAGAGCTGAGTGTAATCTTTTATGACCAGATTAATGTAAACACAGCCCACTGTGAACACTCTTGTGATCCACTTCAACTGAATCTTATGAATGATTATATGTGTCCCTGCAGCACAAAAGCAGTCATAAGTAACACAGGTATATTTGTAGCAATAGCCAACAATACATTGTATGAGTCAAAATTATCAATTTTTCTTTTATGACAAAAATCATTAGGATATTAAGATCATGTTCCATGAAGATATTTAGTAAATTTCCTACCATAAGCTTATTTTGATTAGTAATATGCATTGCTAAGACTTCATTTGAACAACTTTAAAGGTGTTTTTCTCAATATTTAGATTTTTTTGCACCCTCAGATTCCAGATTTACAAATATTGTCCTATCATAACAAACCATACATCAATGGAAAGCTGATTTATTCAGCTTTCAGATGATGCATAAATCTCAATTTCGAAAAATTGACCCTTATGACTGGTTTTGTGCTCCAGGGTCACATATTAGGTTGAAGTGTGTGTAAGGATTTGTACACAAGCAGAGTACAGCTGTTTCTGAAGCATGCAGCGCCACCTACTGTTCAAAACTATCCTCAGAATCCACTCCAGAAAGAATCGAGATGCATTCGGAAAAGTCATTATTTGATTGGCGATGCATTGATTTATTTCCCAGCTCTAACCAACATATGTGTCAACATACACTTAACACAATCACAAGACATTCATGATTATGGGTTTCAGCCATTTATGGACAACCAGCAGCTTCTAGTGGTGAAGAAAATATTTAAATAATTATTTAACATTTAAATAAATTAACAAATATTTATAATATTAAACTATACATTTTAAATAATAAATAATTGAACAACACATTAATAATAACTAATATTATAAAATTATATATATATTAATATTATTAATAAGACTGACACAATATCACCAAAAAATGTTATGTATTTATAAATCTGTGGTTTTGTAAAGTTCTATGCAGTCATTTTAGTATCATTGATATACTATTATTGTTTTTATTAATACTTAGTTTTAATTTTTTAATTGTTTTCATTTTAATTGAAGTTTTAGTTATTTTGTTGTGCATTTTTGCATTCTAAATATGTCTATTATTTATATTAAATAGTTTCTATTAATTTTTATTCAACTTTTAGTTATTTTAGAACACCGAGTTAAACTAAATTAAATTGTTTTATGGTTTTAATTGCAGTTGTAGTTAACTCTGGCTATTTGATATTAATTAAATGGAATATATATTTTTCCACTCCTTTGTAGATTGTAAGTTAAATGATTAATTTTGAAATTTGAAAGCAGTCATAAGTAACACGTATATTTGTAGCAATAGACAACAATACATTGTATGAGTCAAAATTATACATTTTTCTTTTATGCCAAAAATCATTAGGATATTAAGATCATGTTCCATGAAGATATTTAGTAAATTTCCTACCGTAAATATATCAAAACTTAATTTTTGATTAGTAATATGCATTGCTAAGAACTTCATTTGAACAACTTTAAAGGAGATTTTCTCAATATTTAGATTTTTTTGCACCCTCAGATTCCAGATTTACAAATATTGTCCTATCATAACAAACCATACATCAATGGAAAGATTATTTATTCAGCTTTCAGATGATGCATAAATCTCAATTTTAAAAAAATAGACCCTTATTTTTTTTATTATGTAATATTAGGCCTTAACTATGTGATATAAAGTTTTTATTGATGTTTTTAAATATTATCACTACTATACCTCTAATTACAAAATAATTATTGTGATAAATTGAGCCATTTATTTACATTGATGTAGAGCTGGACAATAATTCAATATCAATATGCGTCACGGTATAATTCTATTAGGATGATTTCTGAAGGATCATGTGACTGGAGTTATGATGCTAAAAATTCAGCTTTGAAATCACAGGAATAAATTACATTTTCAAATATAAAAGTTATTTTAAATAGTAAAAATATTTCAAAATGTTACTCTATTTTGGATCAAATAAATGCTTGGTGAAAAAATCTTACTGTTCAAAAACTAGTGTATGTTAGCCTATAGTTTGAAGTTAAAGATATTAATATATTAATAATGTGAGTATGAGATGTTTATTTGACAATGATTTCATATTTCTTGTTTGTATGACGGCTAAATACAAATAAAAGGTGAATATTAATTTATTTGTGCTGTTTGTTTTTCTAAAATATATTATATAGTTGTATAGGAGTCAGTTTAATAGGCTTGGCAAATTAATTTTTCATAAGTTTGTAGGTGTTCTAGGCTTTTTTTAGTAGTGTTCATATCGATATCAGAATTATAAATTAAGAAATATGTCATGATATAAATTTTGACCATATCGTCCAGCCCTACTTTAATGTTAAATTAGACTTCATTCATTAACTCCTGCACTACAGTCTGATTAAGGCTCGGTCACTATGACCTTCTGAGGTCGTGGGGTCAGTGACCTGTGAGCTCGGCCATGTGTTCCTGTGGGATGCCCATGACCCCGTGGCAGGCCTGGATCTGCTGGGCCACCAGAGGTTTGGTGGGAGCCATGAAGACGATCTTGCCGGCGGGGAACCAGCGGTAGAAGTTGTACATGAGCACGGAGGCGATGAAGGTCTTGCCGAGGCCGGTGGGGAGGCAGACCAGCGTGTTCTGCAGCAGCGCCGCCTCCGAGATCCGCAGCTGGTACTCGCGGAGCGGGTAATTAACGGGGTAGATCCAGACGCGGCCCGCCGAGGGGTCGAAACCCGGGTCCGGAGCGGCCTGCAGCGAGCGCTCGGCCTCGTACACAGCCACCAGCATCACATCATCATCATCCTCGTCTTCATCAGGAGCCGCTGAGGGATCTGGGGGTGTTATAGAAAGCAGGTTATGTGACATACTCGGGTACGGTTAAGGGATGTAACGATACACATTTTCGTATTGAACCGTTCGGCACAAGGCTTTCGGTTCGGTACGCATTACAAACCGAACGATTTGTTGGACTAATCCTATTACAACATATTAAACTATTAGGTTTGATTAGTGCGCGTGCGCATTTAAAGTGTGTTCTTTCACTGCATGATTCAGTCTATTAACATGCATTTAGAATTCCAGGTACTGGTACCGGTTCAAAAGTGAACGGTACCCAACCCTACCGGTTGTACAATGACGTGACGCGATCAAACAGAGACGTGCACTAATGCAGTGAACATCACATTTAAAACAGACACTAAAACCATTACAAGCAAAGTTCAAAGCGTGAGGAAACCTGCACGGATCAGTGTTACTCATCAGCTGCTCAGTAACAATGCATTTTTAAAATAAAATTAAGACAATAATAATGATAATAATTACAACATAACACTCACACATAGTGTGTTCAATCTGGCATCTGTGATATTTTCTAATGTTTTAAAAGAAGTCTCTTCTGCTCAGCAAGACTGCATTTATTTGTACAGTGATTCAAGAAGGGGTCTCAAAAATGGACAAAAAATAATATTTGACTAATTTATTAATTTTAAGTTAAATTGAGCTTTGTTGGTATGTCTGCTAGAATGTTAAAAAATGTTAAGTAAATTGTTTTTTATGATTTATTTAGCTGCTTTTCAAGATGCACGTGTATATTTGTCTGATGCTTCACAAACTTGATTCTGTGCTTGATCTAATATTTGTTGTAGATTTAAGTAGCAAATTAGAATTAATGCATATATTTTGAGTCAAAGGTCTTCTTAATGATTTTCAGTTTTGTTTAAGATAATTACAGCAACAGTTGAATATGTACGAAAGAATAGGAAAGCACTTAGGATACCTAAATAGCAAACCTCAGCTTTTTACACCTTACTGTATAACAAATTTGACAAAGAAGACAAATACAAAGGCCTTTTCCTGTATATAGGCTTAAAAAGAAA
>CM041808.1:1648690-1656190 GCA_023376895.1 Aspiorhynchus laticeps
GATGAGGTCCAGCTTGGCTTTCCCGCTCAGATACTGGGCTTTGGAGCAGAAGGGCTGCAGCAGGAGGCTGTTGTCTGAAACACAGAGTCAGAGTCAAACGCACTGAAGATCCGCTCAGATCAGTCAAACACAAACTCTACGCACCGATGTTGTGCATCAGAGCCTGAACGGCCCCCAGCGCCGCCGCGGAGATGCTGCTGTTCTTGGAGTTGAGGTGATTGTCCACGACGGCGGGGATCAGGATGTTGAGCACTGGAGCCAGACCGTCTCTGAGCAGAGCCACGATGGTCTGAAGAGCCTCCAGAGCCCGCAGGTTCACCTTACTGTTGGACTCCTGCAGACGCGCCTTCAGAGCGTCAAACACCTGCGGCAGAGCGGCAGCGTCAGCAACATCAGCATCAGCATCAGCATCAACATCAGCATCATCATCACCATTATCAGCATCATCATCATTATCATTATCATCAACATCATCATCATCCTCAGCATTAACATCATCATCATCAGCATCGTCATCGTCATCAACATCAGCATCCTCATCAGCATCAACATCAGCATCATCATCAACATTATCAGCATCATCATCATCACCATCAGCATCATCAAGATCATCATCATCATCATCAACATCAGCATCATCATTATCAGCAGCATCATCATCTTCAGCAACATCATCATCATCAACATCATCCTCATCATCAGCATCATCAACATCATCATCGTCTTCAGAGAAGTTACGATCTTCAGGAGGTCAAACCAGGGTTATTATAGTGAACTAAAACCAAAACTAAATTCATAAAAAATGTTACTTGAAATAAAATAATCATTAGCTGAAATAGAATATTAAAAACATATATATTATTTTTTATTTGGTTGCCAATGCAACATTTAGTTTAACTTGATGTATTAAAATAAACTTTTTTTTTTTATTAAAAACTAGTAAAAATAGCAAAAACACACAACAACATGACTAAAACTTAAAACTAATATTAAAAATAAAAATGAATTCAAAATATTAATAAAAACTATATAATCTCAATGATACTAAAATAATCAAAAAAACTAAAAGCATTTAAGACTCTTGATTCTTTTTAAATCAAGATTATATCAATTATAATAAAGTATTTATGTAATATTTCGACTCAATTATAATTAATTAATTCTATTTACAGCAATGTTATTTTAGAATCACTAACATACTATTATATACATTTTAATTAGTTCTTATTTTAATATTTTCTGTTTTATTTTAATTATAGTTAAAGTCTTAGTAAATGTCTTGTGTTTTTGTCATTTTTAAAATAATTTTATTAATTATTATTTCTATTTGTTATTTTAGTACTTCAAATTAAACTAAATTTAAATGAGAAATAAAATGAGTTGAAGCTTTATAAACAATATTCTTTATAAATACTTTGAACAAGTATAAATTAATAGTTATTAACTGAAATAAGCTGAAAATCAGTGAAAGTTGATTTGATTGTAAGGTTTTATTGAGTGCTCTGACAGGTTTAGTTACCGGGAACAGGCTGGCGATGACCAGAGCCGGGTTCTCCTCGCAGTCACACACCAGCTGATCCATGGCCTTGATTCTCTCCCTGAAGTCTTTGGAGTTGAGCCGCGTCTTCATCTGTTTGACGTACTCGCTCCGGTCCGCCAGGCTGTGCACGGCCACTTTACTCACCGCCTGCCCACAATCCCTGCTGCCGCTCAGAGGCTCACGCGTGAGGGACGAGGTGCGCACCAGACCGCTGCCCGGGAGAGAGCGCCGGCCCCGCGCCGATGGAGCGTCCTGAGGCATCTCCCCCAAACCCTGACACACACACACACACAGGGGAGTTTAACACTGAACACTGGTAGAAGACAGTCTCAGCCTTAGACACGCCCACAATCACACCAGACACACCCACTGACACGCCCACAATCACACCAGACACACCCACTGACATGCCCACAATCACACCAGACACACCCACTGACACGCCCACAATCACACCAGACACACCCACCGGCACACCCACAATCACACCAGACACACCCACTGACACCCACAATCACACCAGACACACCCATGTGCACACCCACTGACACCCACAATCACACCAGACACACCCACTGACATGCCCACAATCACACGACACACCCATGTACACACCCACAATCACACCCATGTACACACCCACTGACACCCACAATCACACCATGTACACACCCACAATCACACCCATGTACACACCCACAATCACAGACACACCATGTACACACCCACAATCACACAGACACACCATGTACACACCCACAATCACACCCATGTACACACCCACAATCACAGACACACCATGTACACACCCACAATCACACCAGACACACCCATGTACACACCCACGTACACACCCACTGACACGCCCAATCACACCAGACACACACCCACAATCACACCAGACACACCCACTGACACGCCCAATCACACCAGACACACCCAACGACACACCCACAATAACACCAGACACACTTATGTACACACCCACTGACACGCCCAATCACACCAGACACACCCAACGACACACCCACAATCACACCAGACACACCCATGTACAGACCCACTACACCCACAATCACACCCACTGACACGCCCACAACCACACCAGACACACCCACAATCACACCAGACACACCCACTGACACCCACAATCACACCAGACACACCCATGTACACACCCACAATCACAGCAGACACACCCATGTACACACCCACTGACACGCCCACAATCCACACCCACTGACACCAACAATCACACCAGACACACCCATGTACACACCCACAATCACACCAGACACACCCACTGACACCCACAATCACACCAGACACACCCATGTACACACCAACAATCACACCAGACACACCCATGTACACACCCACAATCACACCAGACACACCCATGTACACACCCACAATCACACCAGACACACCCACTGACACCCACAATCACACCAGACACACCCATGTACACACCCACAATCACACCAGACACACCCACTGACACCCACAATCACACCAGACACACCCATGTACACACCCACAATCACACCAGACACACCCATGTACACACCCACAATCACACCAGACACACCCACTGACACCCACAATCACACCAGACACACCCATGTACACACCAACAATCACACCAGACACACCCATGTACACACCCACAATCACACCAGACACACCCACTGACACCCACAATCACACCAGACACACCCATGTACACACCCACAATCACACCAGACACACCCATGTACACACCCACTGACACGCCCACAATCACACCAGACACACCCACTGACACCCACAATCCCACTGACACACCCACAATCCCACCAGACACACCCACAGACACACCCACAATCACACCAGACACACCCACTGACCGCTTCTACGTAGGAGCTTGAGTTTGTTTGAGGTTCTCAGTAGCACATAATCATATTAATAAATAATATAATTATAATAAATTATTATAATTTAAATAATTTAAACAATAATTGAAAAAGACAGTGATACAGTGATTTTTAACATGTAATTTTTTACTTTCAATATTAAAAACAGTCTGCTAAATTTGTGGAAAGTGTGATTCAAAGAGAAAAGGAAAAAAATATATACTTTCATTCATCAAAGGCACATTAAATTGATCAGAAGTGACAGTAAAGGCATTTATAATGTTACAGTAGATTACTATTTCAAATAAACGCTGTTCTTTTCAACTTTCTGCTCATCTGTGAATCGTGAAAAATAAAATATATCACAGTTTCCACAAAAATATTGTGCAGCACGACTGTTTTCAACATTGATAATAATCAGAAAAGCAGCAAATCAGCATATTATTATGATTTCTGAAGATCATGTGACACTGAAGACTGCAGTAATGATGCTGAAAATACAGCTTTGATCACAGAAATAAATTAAAGTTTAACACATTCACATAGAAAACAGCTTTTTAAATCATAATAATATTTCACTGTTTTTACTGTATTTTTGATCAAATAAATGCAGTCTTGGTGAGCAAAAGAGACTTTTTTCGAAAACAAATCATACCGACACCAATATTTGAACCAGTAGTGTACATATATAGGAAACCGGCTAGATGTGTTTGTGTGCACACCTTGGTTTTGAGCGTGAAGACGGCGTCTCTGATGGTCGGCAGGTCTTTAGCAGGGACGAACTTCTCCAACATTTTATCAAAGTCACGGTGAGAGGACAAAAAAAGCAGCATCCGTCGACCAAAGTACCTGAGAGAGACAGCAACGAGAGCGTGAAGCGCTGAGACAGGGCTCTACGCTTACCTTTCTTTTTAGGAGCGCTTGTGCTCGTGATTTAAAAACATTATGAGCACCTTCAAATCAATAATCAAAAATTAACCTGTCTTTTAAAGAGCTCCAATCAGAGTTTGAATTACCAAATTCTCACTTTTTCAGATATCTGCAAATTAGAGACTACGTCAGAAAATATTTTCCTAATTTTGAACAACTAAAAAAGCATGGAAAATTAGAGGAAATAAACAGATTTAAAGCTGGAAACTCAAAAGCAGTGTCATATTTCTATAATGTATTAACCGATCTGGTGGAAAGTGACACAACTACAATTAGGAAAGCATGGGAGGAGGATTTAGGTTTCACTATTGAGGATGCGCAATGGGAGGAATGCCTACAGAATATACATGATTGTTCAATTAATACTAGACACCAGAGATGGAAACTCGAGTCAGAGACTTGGACTCGAGTCGCACTTAAGTCGCATAAATAAAGACTCGTGACTCGTGAGACTCGTAAAAAACGAGTCATTTGGTATAGGAGTTTATATGAATGTATCTCTGAGGGAAACCTGCTGTCTTAAAAAAAGTTTAGATGGTATTTCTTTTCATCTTGCCTCCGTGTAATGCATATTAGTGTTCATAACCGCAGCTCTGCTTTGTTTACAGCGGAAACCAAGGAAACGATGTTTAATTAATGTTCAAGCGCCACCTGCTGACAGAGAGTGAATCTGCATTAATGCAGCCTGTGCAGTTTTGTGTCGTTCAGATGGTTTATGTAGAATAGTTTCACAAAACTAAAGTCAGACCATTTTGTATTTGCTTCAAATTTCGAAATTATACAATCCAACTTAGATTAGAAACTGCTCGTGCTGGATGTACATCTCAGAAAATTAGAATATGGTGAAAAAGTTCTAGTAACTTGTTTCAAAAACTGAAACTTTCAAATATTTTAGATTCATTGCATGTAAAGTAAAACACTTCAAAAGTTTTTTGTTTTAATTTTGATGATTAGAGCTTACAGCTCATGAAAGTCACAAATCAGTCTCTCAAAATATTTACATTTGAGTTTCAATAAATATCCATCCATACAGTATAAATTCTGAGTATCTCTTGTTCTTTGAAACCACAATAATGGGGCGTACATGAGATGATTACATGAGATGTACCTGTATGCAGCTCTTTGTTTGGATTGTGTTGTGTTTCAAACACAGTGGTTGCCTCTAATTTTAAATTGAAAAAGAGCACAAAGCCTTAGTTTGTTTATATGAGATTTATTTCATTTGTGTAATTAATTGTAATTAATGAATGTAGAAGTGTACCCTCCGCAACCTTGCATTTATTGCATACCGGTGACACTTCAGGGAAAATTTTGTGCAATTTAGTTTTGCACATATATACTCTATGTAGAGATTTGAATTGAATTAAGTTGTGTCTAGCAGACATGTTCACAAGTCTCTGAGGTCCAAGTCAAGTCTCAAGTCTTTGAGGTCAAGTCTAAGTCAAGTCTCAAGTCTTTAAAGCGGAGTCCAAGTCACGTCTCAAGTCTTTGTTCTATTTATTAGCAACAGTTCTTTCAGCTTGTTATTGAGGCTAAATCAGTTTTGAAATACTGATTTCACGATATGATTTTCTCAACAACAAAAAAATAAACTTGAACAAAATTTAAGACAAATTAGAAATGAAAAGGTGTCCATTTATTAATTGTCAGATAAAATGCAGCACATTTCTTTGTAAAATTGAAATGTCAAACAACAAAACAAAATTTAAAAACAAACCCCAATTAATCAAATTAATTACACAAATTAAATAAATCTCATATAAACAAACTAAGGCTGTCTGTGCTCTTTTCAATTTAAAATGAGAGGCAACCACTGTGTTTTAAACATAACACAATCCAAACAAAGAGGCTGCATACAGGTACATCTCATGTAATCATCTCATGTACGCCCCATTATTGTGTTTCAAAGAACAAGAGATACTCAGAATGTATTCTGTATGGATGGTTATTTATTGAAACTCAAATGTAAATATTTTGAGATACTGATTTTTGACTTGCATTAGCTGTAAGCTCTAATCATCAAAATTAAAACAAAAAAACTTTCGAAGTGTTTTACTTTACATGCAATGAATCTAAAATATTTGAAAGTTTCAGTTTTTGAAATAAGTTACTAGAAAAAATGAACTTTTTCACCATATTCTAATTTTCTGAGATGTACCTGTACATCCAGCACGAGCAGTTTCTAATCTAAATTGAATTGTATAATTTCGAAATTTGAAGCAAATACAAAATGGTCTGACTTTAGTTTTGTGAAACTATTCTACATAAAACATCTGTACTACAAAACCGCACAGGCTGCATTAATGCAGATTCACTCTCTGTCAGCAGGTGGCGCTTGAACATCAATTAAACATCGTTTCCTTGGTTTCCGCTGTAAACAAAGCAGAGCTGCGGTTATGAACACTAATATGCATTATTATGCAAGATGAAAAGAAAATACCATCTAAACTTTTTTAAGACAGACGGTTTCCCTCAGAGATACATTCATATAAACTCCTATACCAAATGACTCGTTTTTCACGAGTCTCGAGTCTTTATTTATGCGACTTAAGTGCGACTCGAGTCCAAGTCTCTGACTCGAGTTTCCATCTCTGCAATGTACTGATGCACGTTCTGCCTACTGTTTACGTTCACTTAAGACTTAAGTGTTTATGTGAATGCTCGTCAACACGGCATCATTTCATGTGTAATTCTCCGCTCACGCGACGCAAGAGAGTCTCTTCTGTGTGTGTATGCTTCAGTGTCTGTGCTCAGAATCCAGTTCTCTCTTGCGTCGTCAGATTTATCCATATGTCTGCTCTTCTCTTTCTCCCACATATTGATATTTTTGAACGTTTTATGAGACGTGCTGCAAGTGTATTATAGCTTATGTCCTGCCGGTTCATATGTATGCATCTAACCTCCTAACTACACACTACAGAACTATGTTCTGAATGAATATCGTCCCTCCCTAACAGTTTCGTCTCGTTTTTATTCGTTGACGAATATGTCAATAGATTTTCGTCATAGTTTTTGTCATTCAAAAAGAGTTTTCGTTCGTCATCGTCGGTGAAAAGAATGTCGTTGACGACAATTATGACGAAAATTATTCGTCAACGAAATTAACACTGGCTGTCACTCATCTTAGTTCATCGT